>VUQG01017763.1:13855-34904 GCA_015106755.1 Etia nguti
CACCTACACACACGGTTGGAAAGAAGCCCGCGTGGAGCTTTCTCCGCTGCATTGCTGATGTATGATAATCTTTCCCCTCAGTCAGAGTTAAAAGAGCAGCCGGGCAGGGAAGAGACACCTGTGTTAGCATTTAAACACGGAGTTTTCATCCTACCTGTGAAGCCATGTCCACTAGCTGGGGAAGCTTCAGATACTTTCCATCTCCCTCCTTCAGAAAGTCCAGTAAACTACCTGCCAGAGTTTAGAAGACTACTGTCAAGAGAATTTATACATCCATCTGCAATGTGTATAAAGACAACACAAAAATAAACAGAAACAGAAATAACCTGGAGGCACCGCGACAGTTAAAAAGTGCATATAAGCCTTCAAATGAACTGCGATGTGTTTTCAAAGGCTGCTGGACTGCTGGGGATCCAGTAGTGCAGGGGTGAGCAAGTTATTGACTGGAAGGTTTGTGTGTGTTTAATGTGGTCAGATTAAGAATGAAATACTTATTACATGTTAATGTAACTATCTGGCTGTGGTAATGACAGTTCTGTACCAGTTAATAAGTTCAAATTTTACCTTTTTGCTGCTCTTGTTTAACATCTGCTCAAAAAAAAAAATCAATCAGAGTAAAAGGAGTGGCTATCGACTGGCTGACTATTGATTGCTTGGCTTAAGTATAATCGGTGTGACAGCTCTGAAAAGAGCTCTGAGGCAAGGGATAACATTATATAAACTCTGAAATAATTTGCATTTACTTTTCTGAGGTTAAAAGATAAACAGAAGATCTTTCATAGAAACACTAATGGAAAAAACGACAGACACAAATTATTATTCCAAGAGGACTTCAGTTTTTAAAACTTACAGGGTTTTACTCTTTGAAAAGTCTGTCTATCAATATTTTCACTTCTAAGGTTTACACAAGATATGTCAGACTTCCTGCCTCACTCTTGGAGTGGAAAAAAATGTATTTATCTCAAAGCTGCACTCAAACAAGCTCTGCATAAACATACATTTTCTTGTAGCTCTGACTCTCTATGCCACCACAGTGGATTTAAAATCAAACAAACAAATCAATTTTTGCTTGAAGGGAAGATTTTTCAGCTTTAATTCAGAGGTTTTACAAAAATTAATGCATGAAGTGTTTGGGTATTACAGACTTTTTAAAAAAAATTACAGTCTCCATTTTCAGACAACTGACTGACGAGCAGTTTCGTGGCCAGGTGAGGCGAGCTCTCCTGTTATTTCATGCCAAATGAAGCACACATCTGAAGTTGATTCAAAGTGGTTGTATTTTGTTCTTCAGTGTTATTTTAACTACAAGCCCCAAAGAGACGTCACTGCAAATGGTATGGGCATGTTTGGCTGGCTGTTCCTAAACAGTTTATGGATGAAAAAGAAAACGAAAAGAAAGATGAAAAATGAAGCTGAAAATCTGCTTTTCAGTCACAGCACGACTCTTTTAAAATGTACTTGAATGGTTTAGATCATATTATATTATCACTAACAGAAAATTCATCATCATCTATGGAGATCAACCACTCATGACTTCTATGGCGTTCCACAGGGCAGTTGGTCTTGATCCGTTATTTTTCTCCTTATACATGCTGCCACTTGGAAACGTCAGCAGACAGCATAACATTAGTTACGACAGCTTGTATCGTCTGCATAGTTATCTGTAGAGTCAGGTGACAATGATTTAATGAACTCTTTAACCCTGTGTTTAACACACGAATGACTGAAAACTCTTTAAAACTTAAAAGAATTTCCATTTCTTCATTTATTGGCTCTAAAACCAAACATGATTTCTTTATATTCATGAATAAGAGACATTAGAGCTGACAAGGTACAACTGCATGTTTAAAGTCCATCCATCCGCTTCCGCTTATCCTTTTTCAGGGTCGCAGGGAGCTGGAGCCTATCCCAGCTGTCTTAGGGCGAGAGGCAGGGTACACCCTGGACAGGTCGCCAGTCTGTCGCAGGGCTAACACATAGACACAGACAACCATTCGCACTCACATTCACTCCCGCATTCACACCTATGGACAATTTAGAGTTTCAAATTGACCTATCCCCACTAACTGCATGTCTTTAGACTGTGGGAGGAAGGTGGAGTACCCAGAGAGAACAAGGCAAACACGGGGAGAACATGCAAACTCCATGGTCCATGGAAAAAAATGTTAAAAGTCTTGGGAGTTATTTGGAATTCTGAATTGTGCTTTATACCCCATGTTGACTTCAAAAGAGCATCTTAGGAATACAACATTTCCTGACTCACCATGACTCTGAAAAACTTGTTCATGCATTCATTTTCAATGGAATTAATTACTTTTATGCCCTATTTGCTTAAAACTACCATCAGTAAACTACAACTTATCAAGAATTCTGCTACAAAGTTATTGACAAAAACCAGTGACAGGGAGCACATCCGTCCAGTCTTAGCAAAGCTACACAAGCTTCTAATAGCCTACAGAATTGACTTACTTGTACAATCAATGTAAATCTTGATGATCTTAGACCATCTTACATGTTTGATAGTTTGTCCCTTTACATCCCAACTCACAATCTCAGTCCTCACTTAGGAGAAAAAAAACAAACCAAAAAAAGGAAACAGAGCAGTTTTCCTCATCCAAAGCATGCTATTTATATGTATGTGTGTGTTCATGTATTTGTGTTTATTTCTGATGGGCTGTTTGTTTATTTAAATGTCTGTTTTCATGTGGGTTAATATGCTTTTGTTCCTGTGAATCCCTTTGGAACCTCCATGTTATATTGGGATATACAAATAAACTTAAGATATACACTCTTTGTGTACATCTTCATAACTTCTGATTTGGAAATGGAACAGTTCTTACCTTTGCCCATAAACTCGGTAACAATGTATATGGGCTCCTCGGACACCACAGCATAGAGAGGTACCAGTTTGTCATGTCTCAGTTTCTTCATGATCTGAGCCTCCTGCAGGAAAGCCTCTGGAGACATGGTGCCCGGCTTCAGGGTCTTAATCGCCACCTTAGTTGTACCGTTCCATGTGCCTGAATATATATGAAACAAAAGGTGAATGATCATTTATTTACTTTCCGAAAGGGACTTTTTTGCTTGAAAGATAGAATAGAGGAAATACAATTTAAGACACTTCCAATTCATTAAAAAACCAAACGACCCTTTTTTCAACCCTTTCATGTGATTAAAAAGTCAATCCTAAAATCACTCGGACCTCTGGCAGTGCTCCCATGTATGGAGAGAACACGGCAGCTGAAATAATCGGCTACTTCCTGATTGAGAGCCACTTACTCACGCCCTGCTTACATACAATGAGCCGAGGCAGGAGATCTACTGCTTTCGTCAGAGGGCAGAGCTTCGTGAATGAATCATAGCGAACAAACTCTGCGTGCATGCACACAAGCTGAAGGACAAAGTAGGACAATGATAATATCTATAAGTAATAACGTGAGTTGGGGAGCGCATGGAGAACATCATCTAAAAAAACAAAATGCACGAGCAGCTCGAACTGCAGCAGAAAACCATCACTAAACCACGAAGTAGTGAGCGGCAGAGAAGGATTCCTGGGATTGCTCAGTGGAAGCTTGCAGGTCGAGGCTTGCTGCAGGGCAGGCTTAATTAAAGACTCAGCGATGAAAGAAGAGAGTCGTGTTCACTCAGAGGTCCCCCGTCTCACAAGCAAGCCAGTGAAAAGAAGCGTAGGAAGTGACCTGTGATTACTGGAGCTCTGTGTGTGTCTGTGTGTGTGTGTCTGTGTGTGTGTGTCTATGAAAACCTACAAGAATCCGTAATCAGCTCTGACATCAGTACGTGTGCCGGTGAGGAAGCAAGACAAGCCCACTCCTGACGTTAGTGCCACTCAACTTAAAACACTAATATATACCAGTGTCATTTGTTTTTCACATTAACTCTACATAAGTTACATATTCATGCGCATATAAATCATGCACAGTGGGCATGTTTGTAAGTCCTAATGACTGTGTGTGTTTATGTCCACAAGGTTGTTCCTGTTCTTCACTAATTCATAAGTGTTTGTGTCAAACACCAGCACTACAGAGGGGATTTATGTCTGCAAGTTGATAACATCGGAAGTACTGCTCAAATGCACAGAGGCCATTGGTTTATCGCAATGTATCCCTTAACAGATGCCATCTACAACCCTGTTAATAATTTCATTAATATTAAAGTACAGAAAACAGAATGCAATGACCCACAAATCAATCAAACCCCATATTTAATTGAAAAGGACACAAAGACAACATATCAAATTTTTAAGACGTTTTCGAAACACAGCGACTCATCGCGGTCATGTTTACAGCTGTGCTTCATCACCACGTCAAGAAACAGCAAATTCTTTGGAAAAGTGGCTCTCAGTAAAGTTCCTGTTTCTGGCAGCAACAGCAGCCTTTCCAAGTATTTCTGACATATTTCAGGTAATAACTATTCAGCTACTAACCCATTTACGTAGGCGTTTACACTGTGTCGGGAGTGCTTTTTGCAGGGAAACATCCTCTTTTTCTGCCTCTGTGTGGTTTGAATAAACTGAGTAAATTTGAATCGACAAAAGGGGAAAAAAAACAGCATCTGTTTTATATTTTCAAATGTTATCTTGCTCTGTTAGAGCAGAAATGGATCCAGACAGATGCAAGACAGCATCTTGTTTATTCAATTTGTACACGCACAAAAACAAAACAAAACAAAAAAAAACAAACAAAAAAAAGTTGCTCTTCCTCTGCAAGAATTCCACTTCACAGTCGGGATACTTCTATATTACTACTTCCTGTATACTGTTTACTATAGTCCTTCTAGAAGCAAGCATTGCCACCCAGCAGCCATCTTGAAATGCCTCCAGGCACCTATTCAGGCAGTTGGGCATCAAACGATTCATCAATCAAGGGGTTTGACTGCTCTGAAAACAAGGGTTTATACTCCTACCAACATCTTCCATTATGGATTCTTTTAGTGGCGTGCTTCTTTATTATGAAGTCTCTGCTGTTTTCAATCCCAGCTCCATATTTAACAAAGACATAAAAGTAGCGTCCATGCTGTCAACCAATTGTGGAGGAAACAAAAACTACCGCCATCATTGTCACATAGCGTCCGGAGGGCATGTAGATGAATTTTGCTTTGTCACTCTTTAGTGTGAGCGAGCACAATGAAAGATAGAAGCATTGGTTTCTGTGCCTGCAGGGTTGATTTCAATAAATAATATCATTCATACTGTGTGCTTGAGTACGGCACTAGTGGCCTCTTACCCATCCAAACTTCTCCAAAGCAGCCCTGTCCCAGTTTGACCTCCAGCCGGAGTGACTCTCGTGGGATTTCCCAGGCGTCCTTAGCTAGTCCCTGAGTTTGCGGCTTTACTGTGGGACACACAGTCGTCAGCCTGTAGCACAGACCATCCGCATGTTCTACACAGGAAGAAATACATTAAAAAAAAGAAAAGAAGGGGAATGAGTGAGTGAATGAGCTTTGATCATCAGCACAACGGATTTGATTCCCCGTCCCCACACCTCACAGAATAACTATTTATTTCCAACATGCCCTCCAGAAATAATCTGATTTTCAGGTACTTTCACCATAATAACCTATCCCGTGTTTTATTTTGATTTTAACTTCACTAAAAGGCAAGAAGATCAAGGTTCTGTTTTAGTTTTTTGTTTGGCAGCAGCACTCGCTACATTATGTCCTGTTGGAATTCTGCACACAAAATATGGGAAAACAGAGGAATGAGTGGAAATCCAGCCTGTATTCAAGCACTGAGCAGTTAAGATCCAGTGAAGATTTTCTCACTTGTTCTTGACTTTCTGTCTGCAGATCAAAGGCTACACTGATGCAGAGCTTTGAGTCGTAACAGTTCTTTAAAAAAACAAACAAACAAAAAAACCCCCACACACAGCAGCGAGTGATTTCTATCACTTATGTGGAAAAACTGAAAAAACGACCAGAAATGAAGTATCATATAACAAACACTCTTTTTTTAAATAGATTTTCTTACAAGTTTAACAGGATTTGTGCAGTTCTCAAAAACAGTTTGTACTGAATGTGTTTACACACCATGCGCTGCAGTCGCTTTCTTTTAAGAGACCACAGGAGACCTTTAGAATGACTGTTTATCAATACTGTGCAGATTTCAGCTACTTGAGATAGTTTTTTTTAAGTTAAACATTTTTTGTATTCATGGCCTCCTCTGGCTTAAGTCCCAGTTGGTTAAACTTTTTTTTTTAGAACCTCGTTACTGAGTTACTGAGCTGCGACCGTGTCGGTGAAAGCACTGCTCGTAACTGGTTCAGAATCACCATAGCAAAAAAGCCTCTGTAACACGCATACATATTCAACACATAGATCTGCAGCTGAATAATACATTTTCCACTGTGAGCACTGAATCTGCTGGTCTACACACGTTATGGAGCCAGAGTAGGAGGCAGGGGACTACTTGCAATGCTAAAACCCTTCAAAAGAATAAGTCTCTATGGTCTCAGTGACTTTTACATCACATCTGTTCAAATTACACCACTAGGCTTCATAAAACATGCATCTGAAAGAAGGAAAGAACAAAAAAGCCAGAAGATCTGTCCAGTTATAAACAACAATTTGTCTAAATGCGTTCCACATGTAAATAAGATGCCCGAGTGTGCAGAAGATGGGCGGCATACCTGTGTAGTGTTTCACCAGCTTCTGTAATGACTCAAACTGAGCTCGTGTCGTGATATAATAGCCGCCGTTGTCCAGCTTGCGGATCTTGTAGTGTTTGACGTTGTCTCCCTTTACATCGTCCCAGTCACGGATGGACAGCGAGTACGCACCTTAAAAAGTCCACAGAAATGAATTTAGATGTGTTGCTCGGGAAAATAAACACTCTAAAATAACTAAATTGATAAGAAATAAAATCTTCAGCCACATTCTCAGATGAGCCCACATATCCCATGATGGCACTAAAGAAAAAGTTGGGAGGTCAACAAAGACAGACAGATATATCCATGGTTCTAATTTACAGTAAACTATACAGTAAAGCGATAATGGTGGGTCAAGTGACAGAGCATTACAGCCGCTCATATAGCTATGCTGCTAGTGTGTCCAGTTAAAGAAGGAAAATGAAACACAAAAGTGCCAAAAATTTCAATTCACCAAATGAGCACTTGAGGCACAGGATCCAGTATTTAATAATACTAGACTCATTCCATTCTTTAAATGTGAGACCTTTAAACTTTGTTCTTGTTGTTGGTGTTTTGGCTGGCCAAGATGTCTGCGCTCTATATTACAAATTTTATTTGTATGTTACTTAGCACGAATCAGCAGGTATCTGTGCTCCTGTGATGACCCCAGCAGTCTATAGAAACATCTTTCTACGTGAGTTGTCAGCAAATGTGAGCTGGTAAGCTAACACTTCACTCTCGTGTCCAAATTGAGTCACTTATTGCTCCAAAAGAAGAAAATCGTCATGATGCTAAAGTCCAAAGTTAAAGGGAAGGGGTGACGTCTCTATAGCTACGCCCATCTTTATGTCTGTTATAAATCATCCTACCTTTAGTCGTCTCACTCTCTCGTACCAAGAAAGTGCCCCGCTGGTTTCCTGGAACCAATAAATGGCGTTCTGCATCTTTGCGGCCCATTTTACCAAAGTACCATCTGCCAAAAGAAATCAAGTCAAAAAGTCAGTCCCAGGAGGAGGACCCACTGTGATACACTGCACACAATTTCGATTTTCTCCTTCGTATAGTAGTGATTTGTTTTTTTGGGGGCGTTCCTTCAGTTCATTCAGGTTTGCATCTCAATCAGCTTGAAGTCTGGACATTGCAAACCTGATTCTTTTCTTTTTCAAACATTCAGTTGTAGATTTGTTGCTATGCATGGGATCACTGTTCTGTTGCATGACCCAATTTCAGCCAAGCTTTAGCTGTCAGACAGATGGCTTCTGACTCTAGAATACTTTGGTATATAAAGACGAATTCATGGTTGACTCAGCGACCGCAAAATGAACTGAGGGGTCTACTACGAAGGAGGTTCAAGAAAGCAAGGCTTTCAAGCAAGGCTCCAGTTAGAGGACATGCACAGCGTGGTTAATCTTGCATTATAATAAAACCCTTCAGGCCCTGCAACTGCAAAAAAAAGCTCAAATCATCACCCCTCCACCACCGTGCTTGCAGCTGGTATGACGTGTGTTTGTTCTGATATGCTGTGTTTGGTTTTCACCAAACGTGACGCTTCAGCTAAACATCTCTACTTTAGCTCACCGCTCTAAAGGACATTGCTACAGAAGTCATGTGGTTTGTTCAGATGTAACTTTTAAAACCTAAACCATGCTGCCATTTTTTTCTTCACCTGGCAACCCTTCTAAACAAGCCATACTTGTTCTGTCTGTGTATACAGTGTCTGGGCTTTGTTTGCAATTTCTCTGAACATCGCATGGTCTGACCTTGGGATGAATTTGCTGGAACATCCACTCCTTGGTATATTTTCCATTTTCCACTTGTCTCCCAGGTGTAAATGATAAAAAAAAATCTAATTTTTCTTCTTTGTAAGGCTTACTTCGGGAATTCAAGTTCAGTCACAGAAATGAGTTGAATTTTTTTGCTTCATATACTAAAATCCTGCAAACTCAGTCACAGTAAGTTATTTTTCAGGCTAAAGGCAAAGTTGGGCAGGTTTACCCAGTTTTGTTTTGTTTTTTTATTTAAATGAGCAGTTTAAACCCCAAACATAAGTGAACATGTGAAAATGGCCAACAGCTAAAAGAGAAACTAGGCCACAACTGCGTAAAAGCAGCACAATGTTTCTGTCACACAAGAAGAACAGAAAAGAGAACGCCATCGGCTCGCTGTGACAATACATGGCTTCATTGTTTAGACTCTCTGCCATGTGTACATGATGGGTTTGTCACATTGTGTGTCCACCCAGCAGCAGCATTTTGTCTTAATCAGAGGAAACCCGAGTTGGGTGAGGAACAGGAAAATAACAAGAAGGGGACAAAAGAAAAAGAAGATAGACATGGAAATAAAAGTTGTTGGATGCCGGAAAGAGGCAAAGATACTATGTTTGGAAAGGTAATTGTGTGAGTTCTTACTCTTCAGCCTGTATGGAGTCTGCTGGAGCCACATAGTTACTGGGGATATAACCTTTCTGCCCAGTGTTGATGGAGCGCGCCTCCCACCAGTCGCCTTCCCTGAAGAGAGAAGTAAATTAGAAATCAGAACCACATAATACAAACACAAAAGTATGACTTAAAAAAAATCCTATTCCAAAAGAAAGGGAGCTGGTATGAAAGTATACAAAGGGGGGAAAAAAAGACAGAGAAAAAAAAAATTTTTTTAAAAAAAAAAAAAAAAAAAAGAAGAAGTTTGTACAGATGATAAAAACATGTTTAAAATAAATTTGAAGGGTTTGAGTTTCTTTATTTTAATTGCAAATAACTGACAAAGACTTGTGATGTGACACAAGGACCACAAATTAAGCATTCAGTCAAAATAGGAAGTCAAGCTCAGCCTGTGATCAGCTGATAACGGCTAACCTCAGCAGGAAGCACTATTTAAATAACTCAAGATCGCCTACAGTTACTGCTGTACCCACCCTTAACCCAGCTCCTCCCTTGAATGCAGTGCTTAATTAAAGCCCCTGTTACACAGACCTAGAGATTGGTCGGCGACCAACTGCCAACCATTAGCTGCAAGTGTATTCCTGACTGGTTGGTGGCGGCTGGTAGTGTGAAAATGTTTGCAAAGAGATAATGTGGTTCTGCACCAAAAACCTTCTTGCAATTGCTTTGGTCGCTAGTAGTTTTCAAGAAAGACGGCGACTTGTGTGCAAACACTCAAACTACTCGGCAAGTGATAGTGAAACTGAAACGTGTGGCATAAACCAGCAACAGAGGCCGTTTGACTTCAAAGTAAAAGTTTCCCACATTTGAAATGATTCAGTTGCAGAGGGGAGGCACAGCTTTTACTTTGATGGTAAGAGTTCATCTTTTCCGGTTTGCATTGTTCTTTTTGAAATTGCACTATCACCACAAGTTTCCTTAGCAACCGGAGGTTGCCGTGGAAGGCGATGGACTGGTTTCCAAGTCTGTGTGACTGAGTCCTAACGGAAGTGGTCCTGACTGAACTACTTTTTTAGGGAAGTTGATTGCAGAAAATGGGAAAGTAATTTGTTAGGTAAAAGTTAAATTACGCCTCAATAACATTATATAATGTTATATATGCTGATTCCATTATTTAAAAAACAAACAAACACTAAAACTGATTGGAGAAGAGTCAAAATTTTCTAGAAGGCTAAAATAAGCAAGTAGCCACAATTACTAGTGTGGAGCTTAAATTACAAGTGAAGGAAGAGAGAATCTGTCTGAAAACCTTAAGCTAGTCTGTACTCATCACACCTCTTCTCTAGAAGCAGATGGCATTTTCATCACCGCAAAAGCAATGTGAACACACACAGTGGTAGGATGGGACGTGGAACGTGACAAACAAGAAGAACAGAGCACTTGGCACGCTGCCTATTTTCACACCTGAGCACATGTGGGGTACAAGGTAAAGCTGCTGCAGCAGGTAGCAAGTGACATATTTAAGAGTTTCTCCTTCTAAATCATTATATCCTTACACAGCACTATGAGAACTAACATGAATAATATTGAATTATCGAATTCAAGACTTGATTAATCCACAAAATAAAATTAAAAGAAGGAAATGAGCATTGGTTTACAAAGCTAATTGGTTTGTCAATATTCTAATGAGCTTGACCTTCAGTTATCATCAAAGCACCAATAATAAACATGCTTTTTTTTTCCAGATAATGTCATAAATTTAACTGCATGTTTTTCTTTGGCAAGAGAAAAGCAATGGACACTAAACAGATGGCCCATTATAGGAACCCATTAAACCAGACTGATCTCAACCTTAATATCAGACCTGAATACACTGAAGGATTACACACACACACACACACACACACACACACACACACACACACACACACAAATCCGCCTAGCAGTTTGTCAGTGTAAAATTACTCACGTGTTGTTGATAATTTGAAAGCGATCCCCTTTTTTGAAAGACAGATCATCTGCCGTCCTCGCTTCGTAGTCGTACAACGCTACAAAAAATGTTACGCCACCTAAAAGTGAGAGAAATTGAAATGGCTTATTCCTCTAAACACACACTCATTTTGATCACTCTTTGTTACAGCCTTAAATTACAGATTAATACAAAGGTAAGCTGGAAATATGGCAGAACACAGCTAAATGTTGTTTCCCTCGCTATACCACCGGAGTCTGGTCTACATATACAACTGGCTCTCTCAGCTCTGATTTATTTTTAAGAATTCATCAGGGGAGCAGAATATTCCTTCTAGCGTTCTCAAACTGAGTGGCATCACCTCAAATCAAATGGAGGTCATTTAATTTTTTATTCACAATAAAAAGAACTGACAAGTCATGGAGTGCAGAGAGACAACGGAACTCAGATATGTTTATCTTGGGGAGAAAATTAAAAGGGCTGTATTAGATCCACAGGAGCCCCTCGGGCCACAGCATCCTTCCTGAAATAGCCAGAAAGGGACTGAGGGATGTGTGCGTGCTTTAGGAGGCAACATTATGCTTTGTTGCATACATTTCCTGCATAATTTAAACATAAATCCACTCAGAGGCATTTTATGACTGACACACCCTTAATTATAAAGTCATTCTAAGTCTAACTAGTGTAGGAAATAAAAACTTTCAATATGCAATTTGCATTTACTAAAGCCACTCAATCCAGTCCATGTTATTGTTTTTCTTGGCTCAGGAGAGGCCATGCCTCTGCATTGCTTCCCATAATACAGACCTATTTTGGGTTTCTGTTCAGCAATGATGTTTTGGCTGACTCGTTTCAAATGTCTCATTTGCATAACATCTGCTGCTTATAACGTCCTCTGCATAACAAATGATCAACTGAGTTTATTCTAAAGTTCTACAACAGTTTGTGCATCACACAATAGAAAGGAAAGCTGTTCAAGTAATTCATTTATAGTTTCTCTAATGAATACAGAATATGTTGATTCATCACAAACTGACCTGAGATGACACTGGGAAAGGGACTGTTCACAGCCACTGAAGTAAAGGAGGTGGAGGCACCGCCAAAGGGCGTCATGACTGAAGACGTCCCGCCAAAGGGTGTGAGGCCAGCAGCATGACTGTTGTAGCTGTTGTTGTGAGCATTCATAGCAGGTGAATGACCCATCATTGTAGGTTCGGGCCCATAATGGCCCAGGAGCGAGCTGGCCGGAGTTGCATTTGAGTTGTCTGGTCGGTACTTCAGAGCCGGGCCCTTGTCCTCTTTACTCCTGACACAACCCATCGTCAAGCCTGCGAGGAAAAGGAAGATTTGACGATCAAATCACAGGATTATGGAGCCAGTAGCCCCAGAAAGTGTTTGGGTTAAAGATGCTTTTGTCACCTTTGTGGTGTAAATGCAATGCTGTTTAACTATAAAATATGACATGCAAATGATATAATTTTCAAATAATGTGTCCAAATAAGGCAAAATTAAAAACAAAAACAAAGTACAAATCTGCGAAAAATATCTGGGACATTAGCCACCATCACGTCTCGCTGGATAAAAGAAATTTATGCTAAACACCATAAACGCTGACTTGATAATAACCTTTGTCATAAGGGCTGAACGTCTACTTGAATGACATTAATGAACAGAAATTACTATATTGTTCATCATTAGCCTAAAGCATTTTGGAGGGTTTCAGCCTGACTCTAGCGTACAGAAAACAACGAGTGACCTCACGTGACTTTACAAGTCCCGACAAAACCTCTCAAGGCTGCACAGCAAGAAACGATTACAGCCTACGGGCAACTCTCCCCTGTGTTCACACTACACTGACACAGATTTGAAAGGGAGAAAAAGCCCTTTGGCATTCAGAGCTGGTGTTCTTCCCTCCCAGGCTTACTGATACACATGACTCAGTGAGTTAGTAGTGTGTGTGTGTGTGTGTATGTGGTCCAGGGATTACTAAAATTGTGAGGACCTGTATCTGTTTATACAGTCACATTATGGGATATTTGAAAAAAGTAATATTTTGGCTCATATCTTCAGAATAAGTTCCCAATAAGCCCCAAAAAGGAACTTTGCAATGGCTGTACTCAGTGCAAGCATACCAACCACACCTGCCCTGGAGCAGTAAACTGGATGATCACATTGTGCATGAAATGCATGCTGGGATAAATATATATAAAAGCATGTACACGACAGTTTAGCAGTCTAGTCTGCACGGCGTATGATCTGGGCTCAAATTAGGAGAGTGTGTGATCGCAAACAAACGTATTCAGTTTCTGAGTGTGAGAGCTCGTGTGTTGTCAAGGGTTGACAGCATCCTCTACAGTGCCTGCTCTGTTTACTCATTTTTCTCACCTTTGGCCTCTGTGTCAACCTCTTTGTGCGTACGCAGGTCGAGTGCACGTGCGCGCGCGCACATCCGCGTGTCAACAGAGTGAAACAAGCTGCCACTACACAGCAGATGGATGCTCAACTCCAAGATTGCTCCAGTTTCAGTGACTCATATCCTGGCATTTGTAAAATGTTACAACATAGTTTCAAGTGCCCGTCAGTGAAGGGTCACATTGGTATTTGTAACAGAATAGCTGAGGTGTGCACTCCTCACTTATGATGCCGTTAATGCTGAACGGATTTGCATACAGCTGTTACGGGTTTAATCAATCTGCCAATAAAATTAAATTCAGCACTTGGTGGAGATAAAATTACTTGTGAAAAACTACATTTCAATCAGTCCAATCTTCACTTCACACATAAATAAGATGTGATAACACACAAAAAAACAAAAATCCATCATAATCACAAAAACCTAATCTAATCATTACCCGCTCCAAAAGGAGTAGGAGGAAGCAAATGCTCATTAATTCCAACCCCTATCTATCTCATTTTATGTAACCGTTTTGCAAGCTATAATATATTTATATGGTATAAATAAATATGCCAATGTAATACACAGATTCAGCTTCATAAACAGATGTTATATTCATTTATACATCGTTATAAGTTGTTCTATAATTATTTAACTACACGTATCCAAAAGAATTGCTTTTTATAATATGTCATTATAAATGGATAATTGTTTATATAATCTACAGTGTACAATGTTACTGTATAATTGCATATACTTTCTAATAATACTAATGCTTCTGTTAGGGATCAATGGTAAACAGCAAAGCTGTGGTCAAAGTGAGTTGGCATGAATAAAGAGATCAGATGATGGTTGTTTTTCTGTCACACTTTGCTCTCATTACACTTGGTCAGAGAGACTTTATATGAGGGAGAAGGTAGAAGGACGCCGGTTCAGTGCACGCCATAAAAGAATGAGTCACAGTCACTTCCTCCCAGCGAGAACTACAGTTCATACAATTTAAAACCATCAGGTCATATTCGCAGATACTAAAAGCCAATGTAACTGGTACTGGGTGGGAAATTGAAAAAAAAAGCTGGATTGAAGCATCTCTAGCTTTAGTCACTGATTTTACTTTAAACTTGTGATTCCAATGTCAAAGAAATAAAAAGGTAATGTGTGTTCAAATGCTGGATTACGGTTGAGGTTTTTGGTTTTGGCTGCCTTAAATCACATGGGTAAACTTTTTCATTGGTGTGTGACCTACGGCTGCACGGGCTGTAAATGTTTTAATAGTGTGTTTATCAGATATGTAACATTAACATAATGGATTCATTGTTTATATCGTATTTGAAGCCAGAAAAAATTCACAAAAGTTTTCAGTGTCTCAGATATGAGGATTTCCAGTTGTTCTCTACCGCAACGCTATCTTTGTATTTCAGACCACATGACGCGGTTTGAAGACACTTGAAATCTGATAACTATGTGCAAATTGCTGTTCTTTCACTCAACTTCACAAAGTGTTCTTCAGTCATTAAAATGGAACAAAAGTGGTACTTCTGACTAAAGAAACTTTCGCAAGCTTGCAGCGTTTCAGTTAATTAGCTACAGTTGACTACATTTGCGAGGAACACAACCGGTTGACTAAACTTTAAGTGAACTTTTTTTTTCTCCTCCAGCTTGTTAAGACATTAGCTGTGCAAGTTATCATTAAAAGTGTGAATCTTGTAATTTGGAAATTGCAGCCTTTCAAAAGCCTGAATAAACTTCAGCATCTCTGTAAGTGAAAAAAAATAATAACCCTAAACATATCACAATTTAAGCCTAATTAAGGGTTATATAAGTACATCAAATCCTCTTTTAATGTTCCATTTTGAATTAGTATCTTTGTTCTGAAGCTAGTTTAGGATTATAGCACTTAATATGTGAGCGGCTGAGTCAGGTGAAGTTATTCTTCTTTGCTAAGAGGTTAGGCTGTAGCTTTGGTGGCTCTGAGCTTTGGCTCCAAGGTTAAGTGGCGTTGAAGCTAAAGAAACACTGTTCAGCAGTCACCTTCCATTAAGTAACAAAACACCCGACAAAGAAACTGCACCACAAATCCCCTGCTCGGCCCGTTTGTTGTTCTCTATGAATAAATGAGCCCTAACACAACGACTGCACATTTCTCTTTGTGTGTAGCTCAGTGCAGCTCTGCACCACAGAGTAAATAAAAGATTGACAACATGCCGACTGTTGGGAATAGTGCCAAAGGAGCCCAACACAGCCTGATCGCAATCACAATGTGCAAGCAGCAAGGCAGCGATTATATCAGCGACAAAATCAAAAGCTACACTGCACTGAGACCTACAGCGTGACTGCTGTTAACCCTTTGAGGCTTTCTACTTAAAATCCAGCTAAAGGTCGACAGCAACAATAAACAACAAAGCAAGCAAAAGACATCAGACGCCCAATTTGTTTCATCAAACTGGAACCAACAAAATCACTTCTCGGATTGTGAATTGCTGTGTTACAACCACAGCAACACAGCAATTCAAACTTCCTGTTTGTCAACCATCACATCGATCCATTTATATGAATGGATGGTGCACTGACTTTCTCGGAACAAATAAACAGGACTCACGGAAAGCCAATGCTGAGCCAGAAGAATCAGGCCTGAAAGATTCAATTCAATCAATATTTATAATTATACTGTAATGTACAGTTAAAATGCTATGTATGTGTCTAGAGCAACAATGTTAGAAGAAATCAAATGCAAATATGACTATTATAATAAAATATATTACTAGAAATCGTGAGGATGAGTCAGCTGCTTTTCAGAATACAGACATCCTCCGCGGAAGGTGGTCTAGCTAACAGAAGTTTTAGCACAGACGAGATAACCAGCTGGTGACAGCAGCATGTGAGCTGTGTGGGCACGGCAGCACTATGTCTGGCAATTAGTTAAAGTCGATTATTATAAAATGCAACAAAAAAAACTACATTAGAAAACTGTTTTGGAAAACCAAAATGTTGGGGTAGAAAATGATATTCTCCAGATTAATAAAAATCTAGAAGATGTATTATTATTTTTTTATTTGTCTACTAAAGTACTAGTATAACAGAATACTTACGTAGGTGTTTCAATGCATGAGAAAACGCAAATATGCATAAACTCTATACTGCTAGCAAGCTGACAAAAAAAACAATGATTATAAAATCATTATTATAATAATGATTATAATAATTTATCCTCATACAATAGTAAAGACTTTATACTGTGAGTTCTGTATTGTTGATTTACAAAATGAGCAATTTGATTTGGTTTAAAAGGTCCAACTGGATATTTTCTAAAATTTTACCCAAACAATGATGTTTTATTTTGATGTCACCAAGATGTACATTTGCAGTTTAGGGCTCCCCTTTATCAGATCAGATTTTTCAATGCTCTAAATGTTTGTAATGTGCTATTGGTCTGAACTATGGCCAGGCCAGTTCAGCACTCAGCCTGCTCCGCTATAGAGGTGTGTTTTTGTAATGAATGACATTGTCTTCTAAGGCCTTTCCCGAAAAAGAAACCACACAATCGGCAGAATAAGCTGCTCGGAAACCTACATCGTCGAGGTCCTTGGAAAGCAAGCCTCTCAGTTTGGCAAATATCTCAAACCACCTCTAGGGACTTCATTGGTTACCAAGACATATTCACCCCAAATAGATTATAAAAAACAAAACAAAACAAAAAACCTCCCCAAAACTTGATACTTTTACTGACTTTCTACCAACAAAAACACAACTCTCATTTAAAGTGTCATGCCTCTCTTTTATGATGTCCATGATTTTGTTTAGCAATAATGGAGCCTCCAGAGATGTACAAGGATGCCATGTGCACAAATGCACTTCCATAACTTATCAATACTGGCTTCTGAACATCGATGATGCGCTGGCATATACTCCCCACTTCTGTGGTTTTTCTCCGGAATCTCTGGGTTCCTTCTCTATCATAAAACATAACACACATATATAACACAACTGTTGCACAACTCTTAATCACAAGAGTAAGTAAAGAGTAAAAGTTTGTCATGTTTTTACCAGACAGAGTTGCTAAATATGAGGAGTCTTATTTTCGTTGGCATTCTGTCGCATTTTCATGAGAAACAGGAAGCGTGGACGTTAGCTGAACACCCCCATCCCACTGTGTTAGTTGGGGGGGCAGATCACATGTCCACATCTAACCTTACTGCGCAAGGAGATTACTTCTAATTGGATCCATTCCAAAGTCGTCCCGCCTTTCTGCAACACTTAATTAGTTCAGTTTGGATCTAGTCTCTCCAGAACATGTTAGCCTTGACAAAAGTCTTGATACATTACATTATATTTTTTGGTCCTTGTGCATTAGTTTTTATTTAGTTATCCTCTTCTTTTAGTTAGTCTCTGTCAACAACCGTTTTTTTTCCTATGACTAACGTATCATTATCTAATTTGTTATATTTCTTTTCCCCATTGCACAACCTTTTTGGTCTATTGTTGCACTTTCCCACCTTTTTTCAAAACGTGCCGTTTCATCTGTTTGATACAAAAAGAGCAGGACCTTAGAGCTGACCTGGAACAAATCTGAAAACATTTCTGAAAAAACTTCCAAAATTCTGTTTGTTTCGGAAGCGGCACTCTAGCCTGATGCTAATAGCATAAAAACTGATCAAGATGAATGTACGCAGAGATGGGCAGTAACGCGTTACAAGTAACGGGTTACTGTAATCCAATTACTTTTTTCAAGTAACGAGTAAAGTAAGGGATTACCATTGCAAAAAAGTAATTAGATTACTGTTACTTTCCCATAAGCACGCTGCGTTACTGCGTTACTAAACCATGATTTTGTTTGTGAGAATGTTTCATGACACTGACCTAAGCGCGTGCGACGTCCGTGGTAACAGACGTGTGCAGATCAACAATGGATAGTATACCGGGCGCGGGAGAGAGTACGACCGTGAAGCGTTTAAAGCGTGGAAGTACCGAACTTACTTTGAGTTGGATTCTGTGAAAAGTGACAAAAACATTAGCGTCCGCTGTACACTGTTTGCGAAGAAAACTTCTTTCTACAGTGAAAAAAAAAAACCTTAAACCCCTGAGCAAGTACCTAGCACGCTGCCACGGGAATGTATGTAATTCACAGAGAAACCCCTGGATCCTCCCACTGACATGAGGCTGAGGCACCAGGCAAACCTCCACCGGCCCCACTCCTGTTAAACAGGTGAAAATAGATTTAAGAGCGACAGGACTTAGTGCCGCTGAATCTTTCATTTTATTTATTTTCTGCTGTGTTTTACTTGAATCTATTTGAAAGAGTGATTGTAAACACAAAAAATTATTTTATTTTATATGCTGGAAAATGCAGAAAATAGGTTTAAATGTTAAACAAATTTCAAAGACTGTTGCATATAATTTAATTTTTGCTTGATGTATCAAGTTAAAAGATTAAAACAAGTTTTAAAAAGAGACTTTTTCATTTGATTACATTTTATATGATGGATTATGCAGAAAAAGTAGAATTGGACTGAAAGGTCTATTGCTTTATTACCTGTTCAGGTTGTGTATCATGTTTTTAAAAAGTAACTAAGTAACTAATTACTTTTGAAAATAAGTAATCAGTAAATTAACAGGATTACTTTTTTGGAGAAGTAATCAGTAATTAGTTACTAATTACTTTTTTCAAGTAACTGGACCAACATTGAATGTAAGTGGCATATCTGCTTTAAGATGAAGGGCCAATAACTGGAAAGATGAAGACCAAATCAAGTTGACTCAGTATGGATCACTGTATCAACATAAAAAGGTTTTACAGATTTAAAAATCTAGACAAAAGCATGACCTTTCTCTTGTGAAGACTCCCGTTTTGTTCCCAAAGTCAGAGATATGTTTAAACAACCTGTGCTGTTTACACCATTATGATTTCATGTTATTTGCTCTCTAAGACAGTAATGGACGGATTACAAGCCTGAGCAAGCCCGCGTGTCAAACTGGCTCAACAGCCACAAGTTTCACTTTAGATCTCAAGAATTGGCCTGAAGCAGAATCTAGACATAACACAGCAGCAACTTAACAAATACAAATCTTCAACGATGCCTTAAAAACACGTGGAATGTGATTCCTTTAGAACTGGCACTGGCTTTTCTACTGTCCATATCAAAATATGGTTCAGTTTTTTATTTTTCTTGGGTGGGGGGGGGGTTATGTAAGAAATGAACCACCCAGTTTTTCTTTAACACTTAAAACTGGGAAACGTGCTCTGAGAAAGGCAGAAAACTTCACCTCTCCCTCTGGCTTTCTCTTTTGTCTGCCCCCACCTTTTGTTATGGACAACGAGAAAGGATTTTTGGTGCTCCCCCACCGAGCACATCAAACTCACAATCCCCCGAACTATCCGATCCCATGCATGTTCCTACAACAACCAGCAGCACAAAAGCTTATAAGGGCCCAGAACTGTTCTTACAGTGGCACCCAACACCCAACTATCAATCAAAAGCTCCAATTAAACATTCAAAACAACCAGATGGCCTCATAGACAAACATTTAGAAGTACAGCTGGCAGCCTAAACCAAATCATTGTACTATACATCAATTGCAGTTTTGTAAAAGGAAAAAATGCAAGATAATGCATGTCACCAAGATAAATATTACTACGAGTGTTTTCTCTAGTGTGACAAATCTGCCAGCAGCAATGACAGCTTAAATCGCCTTCACAGCAAATCAAATTACAGGCAGATTACTGTATCTTCTCTCAGATGGCTTCCTAAATGAGGCTGTTATATACACAATGAGATTAGCTGAAAGAAATGTGCCATTTTTCTGGTGGTTCCAAGGGGGCACGGTAAATGGTGCCTCAAGCCCATACAGTGATGTGGGTCATGATCTGATTTAAGATAGATAATGTATAGTGCATGTTACCATTGTGTTATTGTCCTGTGCAAACTATACATTCTTAAAAACTCTAATTTTTGTGGAGCGGAGTTATAATATTTTTTCTTATTTAAGAAATGGGAGTATTTTGTCAGCTCACAAAGGAACTGTTAGTCCCATAGTTTCTTAAAAACATAACATAACAATGATTTTGACAAAATTGGGCATGCTGATCTAGCATCGGTGTGATCCTGTCTCAAAAAGTTAGACTAGATAATCAGCAACGCTGCACTGCTTTACAGGCAGAACTATTCGTTCTACAGTTCAACAACAGGAGCAGCTAGCAAGAGAGCTATGCTAAAGTTTTGCTTCGGCGTGAAACCTACGTTGTGACCTATGACATAATCACAAAACCCTCTGAACCCTAGGCCGTAACCTGACACGTTCCTATAGAGAAACGTAATTACACGTTGGGTCAAAGCAGCCCTTAACTATTGGGATTAGCCTGTTCAGCACCATCGATTCTTCCCGTGCAATTCTGGCTAGTTTTTTGCCACAGTTTTTGAAATGATCAGTGAGAGAATAACAATCATCACCTCAGTATAAAGAATACTAATCATAGTATCAGTCTAAGAGCTTACAATTCCTGCAGGCAGATTGCTGAAACTATCGGAATAGAAGTGACCGGAAGAAAAAAACATAAATACAACAAATAGACACAGGAATGAAGAAAAAAAAAAAAAAAAAAAAAAAAAATAAAAAAAAAAAACCAAAAAAAAATTTAAAAAAAAAAAAAAAAAAAAATAAAAAAAAA
>VUQG01017766.1:0-31044 GCA_015106755.1 Etia nguti
TGTGATTGCAGCCATTCCCCAACTCTCTGTGAATGGTACTCATGGCCATTGATCAGTGGTCTTTGATCAGTGGGCCTTGATCAGTGGTTGTTGATCAATGGTCATGAGAATTTGCATAATTATGATGAAGGTGACCTCCCAGCCCATTGTTCCCTCAGTGGGCTGGTTTTCAGTCATTATGCAAATGTACTGTTTATAAGATTGGGGAAACCTGCAGTCAGCTGAGACTGAAGAAGTCACTTGGATGAGTGACGAAACGTTTCTCCCACTGAAAACGCTACGTCCAGATGAACAGAATTAACTTTTGGAGAACTGGGGAATAACTTTTACATGTGTAAAAGCTTGTTAAGCCGTATGCATTTAATTTGGTGATTTTGGAAAATGTATAAAATATTTTTATGTTTCATTCTCCTGCTAAGTCACTTTTACATTGTTAGAAATATAGCTACAACAACACACATACCGGAGTGTCGCATTTTACTGGTAATTACCATTTCATAATGGCTCCAGAGTATGCGGCCCTCATATTGACCATTTTATATGGAAGAAGAGTCATATGATCCATAAAACACCCCTTTTAGGTCGGTAATGTTCTGCAAGACCACCCCTTTCATGTGAACTCGCAGGGAAAATGCAGCTTAGCAAGTTGATAACTAGCTTCATGTGACCACTTATCCCGATTGACATGTAGGGGTAAATGAATCCAGATAACAAAAACACGCCCTGGGTCTGTTCAACTTGCTTCATAGTACACGGCCCAGGTTATGTGTTCAGCATAAGGGATTTGTAACCACCGAAGGCATCAATAAACCTCAGCAGCTGACTAATTTCCCACTGAAGCATAAATCTCCAGAGATCTCAATAAAGGAATGCTGTATCACAACTGTAGGGTGTAACACATCTGTGTCCTCTGTTAGAAATAAACAGCTGGCCACATACCCTGATTAAAACTACGTTAGATTGGACAGAATTTCACAGACAGCCAATATACCAAACTCCACGGAAGACAAAAGAGTCCATGAGCAAGAGGAAATCCTGGATGATTATGTCTTGGGAAAATTCTACACAATAATTGAAGTGCAGATGCATCCCTGACTTTAGAATTGAGCACACAGAATGGCTACACTGGCTACAATATTAAATCCCTTCTTCAAACAGTTCCATGGGGCCTTGGGGATCTCAGTGTTCTTGATGAAGGGAATTTATAATAAATGAAATATGTCCTCCTCATCCTTTCAGGACATACATGGGGTCCCAAAATCAGGCCTGATCTGCTGTGCAGTTCTGTGGCTCAAAGCTAATGCTAACTCATGTTAGATGGAGAGCTTCTGGAAAGCTGAACATTTGCTGTAAATGAGGCTGACTGGCCTCTGGGTGAATTACCCTGTTTCCACTGGTCAGCTACATGATTAGTAGCAACATAAACATGAAGATCAGATTTGGTGCACTATTAGAATTATTCCAAAAATAAAAAAAAACCCATTTCCTCAAATGTTATGTAGTCATTGTAAAATTCTAAAATATTTATCACCAATGCCAGCATCCACCAATTTTTAAGTCATCTCCATTTTGAAAATTCTGAACTTTCAAAGAGGTCAAAATATCAACTGACATTTGTTAGTTTTTCTTTAGTATTGCGCTTAACATGATCCCTTTTAAGCCAATTCTTCCTGCCCGCCTTCTTTCACCCAATCAGCCTTACTTTATTTCTTACTGTCAGTTGTCCCTGGCAGATGCCTTGTACAGCCTACCTTCCAGCTTCGCCTCTCCCATGTTACTCTGGCTCCATCCAAGCCTACATTTTCATCTCCACCACCGGCATCCAGACTCCTGTGGGGTGCTGCTCTAGTTCCTGTCACTGCTGGGATTCCGTTCTGCTATGATGGGCCATCGGGGTCTAATTGTCAAACAGCTTAACTGAATTCTATATATCAATAAATAATGTGGGAGAAAAGGCTTACACTAGCTGACATATGGTTAGGTGTTTAATAGATTTCCTAGAATAGGACCCAGATCAAAATGTAGGGTGGTAGAGAAGTAGGCAGTGTTAACACTGGTACAAAAAACTGTATGTGAAGGACATTTTTTTCATCTTCAGTCTTTGCGTAGGATCTTCTCTGATTCCATAAGGCAGATACCTGATTTATGTTACTCTGTCGTCCCTAGTTCACTGATTACCAGAGGTATGTGATCCATGGCTGTCTGGTGGACAACCTGACTCTGGAGCGCTCCATTGCTTTGTTCAACGGCGTTTCGCAATGGGTGCAGCTGATGGTTCTCAGCAAACTCACACCTCAGACCCGTGCAGAGGTCATCACAAAATACATCCATGTGGCACAGGTAAGCCAAGGAGGGCAGGCTCCATGCACAGCGCTTCCAGCTTTCAGAAAGTGTTTCTCTCCAAAACATATAGAAATTACAGGGTGGCTCAGCACTGTTACAAAATCCAAACTATATAAATATGTTTAAATTCCACATTCCACATAAATTCCAAATCTTAAACTCAAGATTTTTCTTTTGACTAGTCAAACTAATTATCTAGAAAAATGCAACAGTAAAATCTTACAGATTAGAACCCCCCCCCTCCCCAGCTAAAGTGGCAAAACAGCATCTTGGCTTTGTTCATTTGCAGTGCAGAGGTTCAGAGATGTTATGATAGACTTTAAGGTGACAGTTTAAGGCAAAAGCTAACATAGGAAGACACCTTGTGCCACCAGAACAGGTAAGGGTTAGGCTACATTTAAAGCCACATGCACAACCATTACAGTTTCAGAAGCTAGAAGTTACGTTCAAATTATGTTTTTTTATATGCATTTTGGCCTCATAGTTGTTCTAATATAATATTTTTCTATTTATGCAGCTGCTTGCTACTTCCTGAGCCTTGTTCAGCTGGAGGTTTCTTCCTGTTAAAAGGGAGTTTTTCCTTTCCACTGTCATCTCTGATATTGTACCTTAACAATATTAAGCACCTTGAGGCAACTGTTTTTTTGTGAATTGAATTGAACTGAACTGAATTAATTTATGTCAGATAAATTAAATTATAGCTAAGGCGGTAGATGTGAACTAAACTCTAACTCTGTCACTAAATGATGACTGGATTGGACCGACTGAACCTTAAGAGGCTAACACCTCTGAGCGTTACCCTTACTCAAATGGACTGAGATTTAAGGACCATGGTATATGCTTCACATATCTTCATCCTTTTTAAACCATTCAGTGAGCTCCCTATGGATACAATAGTAGTATAGTATAGTATAGTATAGTATAGTATAGTATAGTATAGTATATAGATAGATAGTTTGTATCTAGGGGGAGAGGTGGCCCCAGATAAACAAATAACCCGTGTAATTGCAAAGGCACAGTGGTGTTATAGAATGTGCCTGTTTTTTTTTTTAAAAAAACAATGATAATTCTTTGTCAACCACATAACTGAAGTATGCCATCTGGAGGATGTAGGCTGAATATCATGCTCTCACACATTCCTGACATTTTTGAGATGTGTTGCTGCCATCAAATTCAAAAGAAACTGATTTTTCATAAAATAGTAACATGTCTCAAATGAATAATATAAAAAATAATACTGGTTTATGGTAAATGGACAGGTAATTATGTAGCACTTTTCTTCTTAAGCTGAGCGCTCAAAGTGCTTTCTGCTACAAATCCTATTCACCCAGTCACACACTGGATTTATAAAAAGAAAATGCAAATATAAATTCTTATTCTTAGTCTTTTTCCTCTTCTTCTTCTTCTTCTTCTTCTTCTTCTTCTTCTTCTTATTGAGTTTTTTTTATCCAGTACTTATCCATTCAAATATGCCTGGTACAGCTTTGATCTCTTGAAGTTAACAGTGAAAGTTTTATGAGAAGACAGATATAACAATTAGCATATGGATTGCACAGGCAGTCGAAATTCAGATTCAGTGGCCCTTCTGTGGGTGAAGTCACTGAGTATGTTTAGCTGCCTTTAAGCCAGATTCTTCATGGTTACGAATGTTTCCAAACTATCCAAAAAATGGTTTCTTTAATATTTCTAATATTCTCTAATATTTCTCTAAAGCAAACAACAAAAAACATACAAAAAACACCACAAAAAACAAATGCACTTGAGCTGTTGTTCCGTCATAAAAGCTCCCTCATCATCAATATTTATGTTCCATATAGTACAGGATATTGTTCTTTCTGTCTGTGTTCTAGGCAAAGAACTTCTCCATTACTCTTCCATTTGTATTGAAGGATGGATGCATGCCCTAATAACCTGCCCCATTCTTTCTCCTGCCAAAGTAAAGGCTGTCTACAGAAAGGGTCAAAGAGGAATCTACTTAACACACTGCCATTAGCTGTAATGACATGCTGCGCAGAATATTGTGTGCTGGTTTTTAAGATGGTTCGGTCAGCTTCAAGTGCAAATGTTCTCATTTTGTAAGCATGCATATTGTAACATAATGTTATGTTATGTAATGCTAAATTGAATAGTAAATATTGAATGGGTTCCATGCAGCAGACTGCGACTCATCAAAAGCTTAAGATACTGAGAATCAAACAAATGATGGTTGGTTTGGATCTGGTTTTATTCACATAGCCATTTGTCTCTCATCTCAGCATTATTAGCTTATTAAAATAAAGTGAGTTTTTACAATTACTCTGATGATCATAGTGGTAGCAGAACTTTCTTCTTCAACTCTTGTCACCAATCTAATATGGCATTGGGGATCAGTACAGTGATAATGAGCTCTAGTATTAAGGTACTGTGGGTCCAGAAAGTAGTCAGCTTAATTTGTTGGTAAGATTATAGATTAACATCCCCTCCACAGTCCATAAAAACAAAGTGAAATAAAGTTTTTCAGTGTTTTTGAATTTTAATAAACAACAAAATAATTGAAAAATTTGACACACTCCAAACTTTATTATACTTCAAGGGTTCAGAGTCTGGCACACCAAGGACCAAAAGCAAGGAGCTGGGGATTCAAGCGATGAACAAAGGCTAGCTAGGCCACCTCTTTAGACAAGTAACAGTGATCATCAACATGTCTTTCTGTGGTCATCAGAAACTCCTGCACCTGCAGAACTTCAACACTTTGATGGCGGTGGTGGGGGGCCTGAGCCATAGTTCCATTTCTCGCCTAAAGGACACTCACTTATATTTGGCTCCTGAAGTAGTCAAGGTAAGTCAATACCAGTCTTTTGTATGTAGATTCATTTATGATTACTACACGGTTACAGGTGATTCAGTGGCAATGTATTTGCTTAGCAAGAAGCCTTTAGCCTGTTACCCTTCATTTGGTCAAAGCACTGTTGCCTCACAGCAAGAAGGTCCTGAGTTTGGTTCCACCACCTGGCCTTTCTCTGTGGAGTTTGCATGTTCTCCCCTTGTTTGTATGGGTTCTGTCTGGGTACTCTGGCTTCCTGCCACAGTCCAAAGACATGCATAACTTACTTTTGATTTACTTATGAAAATGGTGTACCCTTTACCCTTTGCTGCTTCTTGCCACAGATCTGGAATGAGATGACAGAGCTGGTCTCTTCCAACAACAATTACTCTTGCTACCGAAAAGCGTTCAATGAGTGCCAGGGATTTAAGATCCCCATACTGGGTGTGCACCTAAAGGACTTGATTGCAGTGCATGTGGTCTTTCCTGACTGGATTGGTGATGGTAAAAAGGTGAACCTTGTGAAGATGCATCAGCTTTACATGACCTTCAATGAGCTGGTGTCCCTGCAGAGTGCAGTGGCCCAAGTTGAACCCAACATGGACCTCATCTACCTACTAACGGTGAGGGATTACCACACATGGATTTGAAATGTCACTGTCCAACTAATTGTGCACACACAAAGGAATCTGTCAAGAAGTTAAAGAAAAATAAATCCTTTTATTTTCTAAACACCCTGCTTCATTTTCTTCACTCTTGTTTGTTGCTGTTGCTTGTTGTTGTTCTCGACTCTTTTTCACCAGTCAAATCAGGTATGTGATAAGAAGCTCCTTGAGAATATGGGCTTGTCGTCCTCATTACCTAATCTCAAAAAGGATTTGTAGAAGCTCTTTTTGCATGCAACCTTTCCCTTGATAGCCTGTTTTGTTAGTATGGCTGTGTTTTTTGCTACAGGAACTTGCACTTTAAACAAAAGGTCACTCTACGACCCTCAATTGTTCTTTGACTTTTTGAAACTTATTATACCACAATGCTTTTATTTTTCAGCTTTCTTTAGATCTTTATTACACTGAGGATGAGATTTATGAGCTGTCATTGCTAAGGGAACCTCGTAACTCTAAATCATTGGTAAGTTTTAGTGTAATTATAATCACTGCTCAGACAGGCTGTGGCTCAGGTGGTAGAGCAGATCAGCTACTGACTGGAAGGTTGGTGGTTCGATTCCTGGCTCCCCCAGTCTGCATGCCAAATATCCTTGGACAAGATACTAACCCCGAATTGCCCTCTGATGCGTTCATCGGAGTGTGAATGTGTGTGAATGTTTATTAGTTGCACTTGAGTTTAGAAGTGCTTGTGTGAATGGGTGAGTGAAGCATGTTGTATACAGTGCTTTGAGTACTCCGGGAGAGTAGAAAAGCGCTATATAAGAACCAGTCCATTTACCATTTACATACTTTCATCAAAGACTTTCATCAACTAAAAATCTTCTTTTGGACAATTTAAAATATTTCTTCCTACCATTTATCACACAGGGCAGAAAATTAATCACCTTTTTGCCTTTGTATTCAATTTAATTGAATTGAGTTTTATTTATATACCGTCAAATCACAACAACAGTTTCCTCAAGGCGCTTTATACTGTAAGGTAAAGACCCTACAATAATACAAAGGAAACAGAAAAAAAGTGCTTTGTAAGATCCTGTTCTCTTGATGTGAATATTTGGTGGGTCCTGTTTGTCTAAGTCTTGTCCTTCTGCACAGCCTACCTCTCCAACAACTCCCAACAAGCCACTGGCCCCACTGGACTGGGCATCTGGTGTCGCTACCAAACCAGACCCCTGTCTGGTCAATAAACATATCAGGAAGGTAGTGGATGTAAGTATACAAACATAATTTTTCAAAATTTGAAGAAACGGTTCCTGCTATAGGTGAAAATAATCTGTTTCCCTGTCTGTGTTGGGAAAGTCTGTGTTCAGGAATTATGACCATGACCAGGATGGATACATTTCTCAAGAGGACTTTGAGAGCATTGCAGCCAACTTCCCCTTCCTAGACTCTTTCTGCGTTTTGGATAAAGATCAGTGAGTTTGGAACATTACAATACAGTTAAGTTTGTTGTTTTGCTGTCTAATAAAACATAATCCAGTTTTTCAAGAAGTCAATAACTGCCTGAAGTCTAAAACCCATGGATGTCACCAAAAAATTGGGTTTTGTTCTTATTGATGCCTTCATGATGACTGTCTTCAGGATTATTCAGGGTTTATCTTTTCCAAAGTATCCACTTATTTGCCTTCAAAAACTGTTTGGTTGTTTTTGTAGACAGTATAAAAGATAAACTTAGATTCAGGTTCTGAAAAAATGAAACCAGCAGATACACTTTCAACTGCGTTTACTTTAATGCCCTGCAGGGGGTAACTGATCAAGCTGCAATGACTCCTTCAGATGGAACCTCATTCATGTATGGGCTCAAATCATTCTCACATAGTCTCAAATCATACAAAATAAAACACAAAGTTCATGTTCAGTTGAAATCAAAAGAGAGAAATAGTGTAAGCTCTTGTCAATCGTAAATTGTTACAACTTAGTGTTCTCATCTTCACAGTTTGATATACCCCTCTCTCCTGTCCAACCACCAGAGTCACAGCATTTAAAATGCTCCACTGGAGATTACATAACTAGACTCGAGTAACCAATTTGTGACATCATGGGAGATTCGTCCATCATTTACAGTCTATGGATGTTTTTCCAGTTGCATTTCTGGTCATTGCCATTTGCACTGTGAAGCCCTGTCCAGTAAACCTTCCATATGGCTGAAACTGAGCAGGCTGTGTCTCTGTAGAGGTTAGAAATTCATGAGGCTGCTTCGCTGGTGAGCCAATGCCACTGGAGATCATACAGGCCTATACCTTATCCTACTTTATGCTTCAGACTACAGGCTCTTCAGAGCTCTTTTCCTGCCATCTTGCCTGTGCTGTAATGTGTGCACTTAAGTGCTTTATCTTTCTCACACACACACACACACGTAAGTAATGTGGGTACTTGTGCCAAGGTGTGACTGCAGCTTAAGAGCTATTATACAGAAGTAGCACTTTTTCCTACACTACTGTCGTTTTTGCTGTGATGACAGATGGGACTGACCTGTCTATGACTCACTGTCTTCGGTTGCTGTCTGTTCATTCTCTTTTCATTTCTCTCCCCTTTTCTCTGTCTCTCTCTCTCAGAGATGGATTGATCAGTAAAGATGAGATGATAGCATATTTCCTTCGGGCTAACCCACTGCTGCAGTGTAAGATGGGACCAGGATTCGTCCATAGCTTTCAGGAGATGACATACCTGAAGCCCACGTTCTGCGAACATTGTGCTGGATTTGTGTGTATCTATAATATCCTGCCATACGTGTGTCATACTTAATTACTCACTGCATGTAGAATGTAAAGTACATGAACTGAATCTGATATAAATACTAAAGACTATAAATTCTGCTGGTTATGGACTGGCATTTATACAGCACTTTTCTAGTCGTACTGATCACTCAAAGCACTTTAGATTTTAAATAGCGACTACAAGGAGTTAGCAGTCGTTACGGGAGGCTGTGGCTCAGGTGGTAGGCCACGTTGTCTACCAATCAGAATGTTGGTGTTTTGGTCCTCCTTGGGCAAAATGCAGAATTCTGATTTGCCTCCATTGGAGTGTGAGTGGATGGTTGTGTGCATGTTTTTCTTTTTATTTGTAGGTATATATCAGGGATGTCAAACTCATTTTACATCAAGGGTGACATACAACCCACACTGATCTTAAGTGGGCTGCACCAGTAAAGCTCCACTTCTGTCAGTGTAAGGATTCTTCACTACACATTTAATCCCTAAGATATCTTAATATGAATTCAAGTTTATATTTCAACAGTATATCTCAGTTGTTCTACATGATAAATGTGTAAAATTGCAGAACAAAATTCTAGTAGCTCACTACCCAGAATGTCCTATATTTATAAAACAAGGTTTTCGTTAATTAATGAAATAACTCACCCTACCCTAACCCTTAAAAAAAATCTAATTTTTATAGTAGACAGTGTAAAACAAGAACTTTTCTGTAATTTAATTGTTAACCTATTGCTTAACTACTTTGTTGTAGTATAAATGGCTGTAGGGAATGTCCTTTTTAGTAGGAAATACTGTAAAAGTTAAAAAAAACAAAAACAAAATATAGTTAAAAGTCCAAAAATGTATTCTTTGTCTGTGTGTGTGTGATTAGGTGAATGAGACTTACAGTAGAAAGTACTTTGAGTGCTCAAATAGAGGAAAGAGGTGCAATGTAAGTACGAGTCCATTTCCTACAGAGCTTTAAATCTGTACAATTTAAGCACCCTATCTGCCTGTGGTCACTTTAAGTCTTTGGACTATGGAAGGTTTTTCCTATACTACTGAAGAAAACACATACAAGCACTGGGAAAAAATGCAAACTCCACACAGAGTGCTTCAATCTAAGAACCTTGTTGCTGTGAGGTGACAGTGCTCACCACTGTCCCACCCATTCTGACACATTTTATTTTTTATTTCACTGGGTCTGTCTTTTTGCTTGCCATAGTTCTCAGTTTCCCAAACATACCTGGGTACATACTGTTATGATACTACCACGAGTCCTAAGCACAGACACCACAGACGTGCACAGAGTTGCTGTAAATAGTGCAAACTGCTGTAATTGTGTCCTGTTTGTTTTCAAAATTTGTTGCGCTTTGTTGTGACCTGACGCTACTTTCTGTCTATTTTTTACAGCTCTGGGGGATCATCAAACAGGGGTACAAATGCAAAGGTATAATTTCACTGACTTCTTCTGTGAAGGTCTTCCGAGATTAAAAAAAAATGAATAGAGAAAAATAACAATTAACCCCCTATAATAATTAGAGGTCATTTAAGCCTCTGAAATCATCATTGCTAAAAATCCCAACCTTAGCCCCATAGCCTAACCTTAGGTTTTCAAGAAAAGTAAAAAAAAAAGTAAGGGTTAAGGTCATCATTAACAATGGCTTACATACCTGTGGGAATATTTTTAATGGTAAGGGGAGGAACTCTAGTTACTTGTAACTTTAACCAGAATTTTAGAGGCATCTTATACATCAAATCAAGATTGTAAAGACAATGTGGCACAATCAAAAACTCTGAGTAGTGAAGCTTGATTTAGATATTTACAGGAAGTCTAGCGTCCAGTTGCGTCGTAAGTTAATTTGCCACTAAAGTATAATTCACACATAAGGTGAAGTTTTTCATCAACTATCATTCCTGTAGTCAAAAATCTCAAACTTTATGTACTGAAATGGCTACAGGTGGGACACAAAAAGTAGTTATTACACACTATGCTGGTCTAAAATGCAAAATTGTATTTGGGTGGTGAAAGTCCTGTACAATCCTGAGTTATCCACCATCCTCTGAGGTGGACGTCCATTTGCAGAGGGAAAAAAATTTGACATTCATGTGATGTAGAGGCTAAATCAGGAGAAGGGTATCAGTTAGGCTGATGTGAGAATGTGTTGTTGCTGCCTGTGTTGCTGCTGTTCTAACAACAAAGCAAGAAAGTTGATCTTCACATTTAGAATTGCTAAACAAATTTCTGCCAAACTGTCATGATACTATGAATACTTGAACCCATTTGACTATATGCTTCTATTTTTACTTTGCAGACTGTGGTGTTAACTGTCATAAACAATGCCGTGAGCTGCTGGTTCTGGCCTGTAGGAAGCTGATTCACTCTGGCTCTCTGGGCAGTGCTTCTCCAGTCAGAGCAACTCACAGCTCACTGCCCAGCAGCCCCACATTGCCTGCCTGTCAAGGTCATTTTTAGCTACTGCAAACACTGCATACACTCAAAAAAGTGAAATTGGGTGGTTATTACAAAGTCTAACTTGTAATTTGAACAAAATAATTTTATGTTTCTATGGTGAACGTGCTTAGATCATATAACGATCTGCACGAAATTCAACGACTTAACACTTGTTAAGATGACGTGATACAATCTAGCAAGAGTTGTTAGTTGCCTGGACTCGTGATTTCACAAGATCACGTGAGATTTTAAACCACAGAAAAATCACTGGGGTTGTAAGAGGCAGAAAGCATACACACACCACGTGTATGTTATTGTTATTTATTGTGGGTTAGGGTTAGGGTTTCTTCAAGGGTTTTGTCAAGGACAAAAACATGAAGAAAATTCTGTATCAAGCCTTGTAATCATAACTTTCCTACTTTTGTTAAGTAGTGACATCTCGGTGGCGTGGTGATTAGCACTGTTGACTGTTGCCTCAGTCTTGAGTTCGAATCCACCATCTGGCTCGGGCCTTTCTGTGTGGAGTTTGGAGGAAGAACCCATACAAACACGGGAAGAACATGCAAAGACATGGGGTTAGATTCACTGCATATGTCTGTCTGTGTTAGTCCCTGCGAGAGACTGGTGATCTGTCCAAGGTGTACTCTGCCTCTCGCCCTCTGACTGCTGGGATAGGCTCCAGTCCCCCTGCTACCCTGAGAAGGACAAGCTCATTCAAACAGTTATTTTTTTTTAGTGTATGCTGTACAAACACCACAAATTACACAATAACACACATGTTTAGAGAAAAGTGGAATTTGCATTATGTGTGAACCTTTAAAAAATACAAGCCCGAGTCGGCACTACTATAGTAAGAAAACTAATGCCTTTACTTTGTACATTTGATGGGCAGATTCTCAGCGGTTGCAACCAAGCTGAAATACCTGAGGTGTATCACAGCGCTATAAATTGTTCACAGTCCTCTGTTTTGTTTTTTTCAGTTGAGGACGAGGTGTTTGAGTTCCCCACTGTCACACCAGCAAATCCAGCTCTCGACACTCAGTCCATCACCCTGATGACAGGCTCAGCCCAGAGAATCTCTGTGCGCCTACAGAGAGCCACCACAAGCCAGGCTACTCAGACTGAACCACTTTGGCCTGAACATGGTTGGGAGGTGGCAGACAGTGGTGCCCACACCTTCCCCAAAATGAAATACAGGACTCACAGGAAAATGTCTAAAAACAAGGGTTTCGCCTGCTGGGAAAACCAGAGTGGCAGGCAGCACCAGGCAGGTTCTGCACCGCACTGCACTGGAAGCAGTGTAGACTCCCAGGAGAAGCCAGACGTCTCTGTAGAGCATGTACAGAACAGGGTTACGCACAGAGCAAAGGTAATGGAATAGATTATTTGTGGATTTTTATTTAAAAGTCAAATTTTAGGCTGAAAGTGTTTCATCTTTGTAAAGTCGAACGCTCAACAATTTGATAACAGGAGAAGAAAGAGATCCAGGGTTTTGTTTTGTTTTTTAACTAGGAGCTCAACATGCAACTAAATTATACATCTAGATACCAAAATATTTTGGAAGCTGGTTCCACAGAAGAGGAGCCTGAAAACTGAAAGCTCTCCCTCCCTACTCTAGAAACTCTAGAAACAACAAGTAAGCCTGCAGTCTGAGAGCGAAGTGCTCTAATGGGATGATACGGTACTTTAGGGTTATTAAAATTAAGATGGAGCTTGATTATTCAAGACCTTGTATGTGAGGAGCAGGATTTTGAATTAGATTTAGGATATATAACAGGGAGCCAATGAAGAGAAGCGAGTGTATTAATATATAATAAAAATGCTCTCTCTTTCTAGTCCCTGTCAGTACTCTTGCTGCAGCATTTTGGATCAACTGAAAGCTTTTCGGGGAGTTTTTAGGACATCGTGATAATAATGAAGTAGTCCAGCCTAGAAGTAATAAATGCATGAACTAGTTTTTCAGCATTACTGTGAGACAGGATGTTTCTAATTTTGGAGATATTGCAAAAATGGAAGAAAGCAGTCCTACATATGTATAGGACTGCCTTGGTCAAAAATGACTCCAAGGTTCTTCACAGTGTTACTGGAGGCCAAGGTAATGCCATCCAGAGTAAGAATCTGGTTAGATACCATATTTCTAAGATTTTCAGGGCTGAATACAATAACCTCAGTTTGATCTGAATTAAAAAGCAGAAAGTTAGCGGCCATCCAGGTCTTTATGTCTTTAAGACATTCCTGCAGTTTAACTAATTGGTGTGTGTTATCTGGCTTCATGGACAGATAGAGTTGGGTGTCATCTGCATAGCAGTGAAAATGTATACTATGTCTTCTAATGATACTGCCTAGGGGAAGCATGTATGATGTAAACAGAATTGGTCCTAGCACTGAACCCTGTGGAACACCAAAATTAACCTTAGTGTGTGAAGAGGAACAAATTTGAGTCTGTTAGATGTGATTCAAACCACTGCAGCACAGTGCCTTTAATATGCCTTAATAATCAATGTAATATAATATTATTGTCAACTGTATCAAATGCACTGAGGTCTAGCAGGACAAGCACAGAGATGAGTCCACCGTCAGAGGCCATAAGAAGATCATTTTATAGCCTTCACTAAAGCTGTTTCTGTGCTGTGATGAAACCTGACTGAAACTCTTCAAATAAGCCATTCCTCTGCAGGTGATCTGTTAGCTGTTTGACAACTACTCTTTCAAGAAGTTTTGAGACGAAAGGAGACAGCTCGGTCAAGAGATGGCTTCTTAAGTAACAGTTTAACTACTGGGTAATGACTGGTTGTCATATAGCGCTTTTCTACTCTGATCACTCAAAGGTTATGGTATTTATATGGTTATGAGAAATTTTTATCTAATGGTTAAAATTTAATTTGTGAAGAAATAAAGTCATTACTAGATCTGAGGCTTTCTTTTTCAGAGGACCTAAAGTATCCAGAGTCATATGAAGTGAAGAAGTAAAATTATTAACAAGATAACCAACCTCAGTTGCGTTCAGGTAGCTGCTCTGCTCTGTGTTGGCAGTGGATGAATTGTATCCTTAAACTTACTTACAGCACTTCCAGAAAAACATATACTGTGATCTACTCTATTCCCCACTGCTGTGTAATCCATCATTGTAAGTTAAAATGTTATTAGGAAATGATCAGACAAAAGAGGGTTTTTAGGAAATACTGTTAAATGTTCAGTTCAATGTCTCTGAAAGCATGAAAGTCCATATTATCTTAGATCTAAAAGAAAATATGAAAGCATTAGGAACCAACTTTAAACCATTCAGCTTGAAACTCAGACATGAGACATCTGAGCATAGACTATTTTTTTCATTTAAAAAAAACACTTTGGGAAGAATGAGTTTTACTACTAATGATATTTATATATATAAAAAAAAAAAAAGCAAATAAAACTGAGACTAACCTTGGGGAACTTCAGGAAATCTGAAATATATCTGTCTTTAGTTAAAATAAATTTTAAAAAAAATAAATAAATTGATGCCACAAATCCAGATACACATGTCTCTCCTCTTTCTTCCACTACAGAACAGCTGACTTGGTTACAGTGGCAAGAATCGCTCGGGGAGATCCGGAAAGCACCTAGTCACTAAGACCAGGAGGTTCTTCTCTCAAGGGGATATTCTTGGCTTTCTGAGGTCCCCCTTCAAAAACATGGAGTCATCATGTCCTCTCTAGACTTCAGCACGACACAGACAGAGCTACATGGAGCTGAAGTCAGGGAGAAGAGCTCAGTGTATACAGTGTGTTAGCTCTGGGCAGAAAGACACAAAGATGAAGGTTTTCCCTTATGGATTGTTGGCCAGTTGCTTTACAACATCAAGCTTTCAAATGGAGCTCAGGAGGAATGTGAACAGAAATGATCTGCTGTTGGATTTTAATAAAGAGATGCAACATCAAGGTCCTGATGTCACATGATCATAGCAAGATGGATGGATGTGGGAATTTTTTTGATGTATGTATGTGTAGGTGGAAATAAAAGGAAATAGAAACTAAATGTAAATGGAAACCAACTCTGCTGGCATACAGAACATCTAGCACAAAAGACTCGTGAAATAGCATTTCTACAGTGACAGCTGCAGAGCGGTCCACCTTAGTTTTATCTTGCAGTTTTTTTCAACATGCAGCTTTTTTTTCTTTTTTTTTTGCAAATGCTGTGCACCATCAAGTGTGGAAGGTTTCACAAGTATGCGTTGTGATTTGTGTTTTTCTATTTTTCCTGTGTCAAAACAAATAAAAAGCACATATTTCTGTAACATTATGTCATTTTATGTCTTTATTATCTGAAGGGATGTTTTTCATTGTAATTTGATGTTTGCACCCACTTTAAAGTTAAATCATGTGTCTGATTTTGAGCCTGGCAGTGCAAGGTGCTGACAGTGAGTCACACTCAGTAACTAATATAGCTTTTGCTACATCCACTTTAGTCATGCTGGTGTTTGTGAGGTCCTGTTGGGAAGCCTCACGCTGAGCATTTTTATCATCACCATCCTGGTCTTTATAGAACATGACAAGCGAGGGGTGGATCTGACGTAGAAATCAAGAAACAGTGTATGCCATGGTGCTTAAACAGCGAAATATATAAAAAAATATATATATTAAATATACTAAAGAGAAAGTGATCACTCTGTGCAGCTCAGAACAGAGTTCTGTACCATGAAGGGATCTTTATTGCGCCAGCTGTACTGTAAATTAATGCCATCTTGTGGCCACATTTGGTTATTGTCTCTGGAAACTACCTTCACTATGAGCCAGTGAATATTATTTCTGAAGCTGTTTCTGGCTCAGCTTTTAATGAGATCAGAGCACTGTAAGGTTGTATAGTGCAAATGTTGGCACTATTGGGTTACCTTTATCAGTGCAGAGGCTGCAGCACTTGTATACCATAAACAATCATCCAGTTATTACTATTATTATTATAAACTGTTAGATCTGTTACTACTCCTTCAAGGAGAGGTCTGGACTTTGACCAGGCGTTACCACTGAAGTTCTTTGATTCTTTTCTTTGTCAACCATTCTGCTGTAGGTATGATGGTGTGCTTGAGAAGTAAACAGTGCAGTCAAAATATTTGGTACAAGTGCTGTAACAAGCAGTTTTATTAATAATAGAAAAATATTTTTTAAAAATGCAAGTGAAGTCATAAAAACATCCATTAGTTCTACTAAAAATAAAGTTAAAGAAAGAGAGGAGAGGCAGAGGTTGCAACATAGTGTAGGTCACTATTAAAGCTGCTATTGACCATAAGTGATTACACAACAATACCACTGCATACAATTCCACGATAAAGCAAGATACCACCATAGAGCACCCTGCTCCAAGTGTGCACACTGGCTACCACCAGGATGTCCTGGTGGCAAGACAGAAGGACCAGTGTTAAAAATCACCTTTTTTCAAAAAACTATATTTTTTCCCCATTTATTCACTATTATTATTATTGAATGAATAATTAATTTTCTTTCTTTATTCCCGTTATTTTCCTTTTTTTACAGCCCTGTTTTCAGCCCTACAAAGTCACATTCTGATATCCTGAGATATATGAATCAGGGAACCCCCGGACGTGTGAAACATCTGATTCACCAGGCCACTCCCCGACTTCATTACAGGACACCAATCTCCAACCGCTGACAGCCATATAAACAAGGATGTTTTACATGGTGTTCATGCTCTGACCCTCCATGAAGGTCTGGGGGCAGCTCAGAGCTGGCAGACCTCAGTCTAAGGAAACTAAAGATGGTGTCAAATTTTGGAAATCACCAACCACTTTACTTAGACTAATACTGTTGATTTGAACAATGTCACCTCAAGCTTCCCTTTCTACTTCTGTGTCTTTGGGTTTTTTTTTTTCTCAGATCCTTCCAGCAAATCTCTTCTCCTATTATTAATACTGGCACTTAACTATTCATCTAATTAAATTCTGTAAAAATATACAGATCCATTAATTTATGTGTATATCAATATTTTTGCATGAGTGCGTGGGTACGTGTATTTATAGAATTATTATATTTAAACAACTATGGGAGTAGTAATTAGGCCTTGGTCACAACTTCAAGTGTAACTAAAAACAATTCGATTCACACATTACATACATACACACACAGTATTATTATAACTATAAAAATATCACATTTTCTGTGGCCAGCAAATACCAGAAACCCAATTCCACACACCTGCAGTGTCTATGATTCCTGAGAAAGTGCTGTCCAGTTAAGTCCAGCTCCAACTTATCTTCAAAGAACCTGCAGAAGCCTTTAACACAGCACCTACTACAGTTAAGTGTGAAAGCATTCAGGTTGAACAAAACCCAGAGTATAGCTTACCAATGGTACATTTACTATACTTCACACACATCTTAGAGGGCTGTGTTGAATGTGCCTCCATTGTTGAACAAGACGAAGTGGCCTACTATGCATGTACAATTTTATCTATTTGCCTTTCAAGATAATTATCACAAAGTGCTTGACAATTTGTTATGCTACTCATCATAGACAGCCTGTCACCTAAACACCTCATGTAATGTGTCTGTAGACAGCAAAGTCATGTCCAAAATCATATGAAGCTGAACAGACTTCAGATCAGAAAGAAGTAAAAGCAACTTTTGTGGGTCAGTCTCTCTCTCTCCAATCACCTGCAGTGAAGTGACAATGAAATTAAAGAATTTCTCTCACATGGAGCTTTTTGTCACTGCTGTTTATTGCACTGCAAGTCTAATGCAGTTAGTAATAAACTGAAATTAGAGACCACACAAATCCACTGTTGTATTAAGACAATTTTATAAAGAACAAAGCTAATTTCGCAAAGCATTTATAACAAAGTATCGCAAAGATTTCATTTTTGACAAATCATTGTAATAAAAGACACCTACTGAACAGATCCCTAGGAAACAATTACCTAAAAAGTATTCATAACTCATTGAGCACACTGGGTGAGCACACAAAGGGTGATGTGGCACTGGCAAGCTACCCGAATTTCATCGTGATCATTTCTAATTTTAATTTTTAAACAAATAGAGACCAGTAGTACAAATGCTATAGAATAAAGCAGCACATTTCCCAGTATGACTGACGAGCCTCAGAGTGTCTCGGTGTCGCCCAGTAACCTACCCAGAAGTGTTCACTGTGACTCCAGCACTTATTCAACAGAAAACTAACAAGGTATTAGTCTTCAGGCTGAAGGTCAAGCAGAGATGTGTTACAAATAAAAAACAAAAACAAAAACTCATCCTTTGGCTTCTGAGCAGTGGCCGATAACTGCTAATGGGATTGCAGTGAGAAGGCAAACCACAATGCACATATATATCTATAAAAAAAAAAACTAAAATTTGTAGTTGAAAGTCCCTTTCTGACTTGCTTTCACAAATTAAACATGCAGCCATGCCATGTGGTATGATTACAGCATATCGTCGTCGTCTCCTCCTCCGTACATGTCGGCCAGTTTCTTGAAGCGAGGGCCCCATTCATTGAGGCAGTCATAGTTCTGGTCTCCACTGCTTGAGGAGTTCAAAGAGGAGAGACTTCCTGCATCAGAACCACCTCCCTCGTAGTCGAACACCAGCAGGGAGTCATAAGGGGGTGCTGTTGGGTCGTTGTCTGCAGCCTTCAGGTTCTGAGGGAGAAAATTTTACACAACTTATTTCAATTACTTTACATAGAGCGGGATATCATAACAGAATAATGAATGTGGAAGTTAATAAAGCATTTTACATTTTAGAGCAGGTTAACCTACCAATCAGAAGGTTGGTAGTCTGCATGTCAAATATCCTTGAGCATGATACTAACATGTGTGTGAACATTAGACTTTTTGTCTAATGTGATGTCTTGATAAACCGAACAGATATTTGAAGTTTACACAGCTAGATTCTTATTCCTGCATCTTTCAGGATCTTACAAAGCTGTGGTACCCCATGGTACTCTGGAATCTAAGCAGAGCAGTACCTTAAATTCCTTTTTTCTGTAATATTGTGGTCAACGTTATCAAATGCTGCACTGACCTCACCTCAGTGCCACATCTGATTAAGTTATAAAGCGCTTTAGAATCTCACTCACATCTTCAATGAAGTTGCCGATCTCTTCGGGGTTGGCAGGCCGTGGCCGGTACTGAGGAGCAGGCATGAAGTTTGGCACCACTTCATTCCTTAACACATCGGGTCGGTTGTCCAGACCACGGTGGAGAACACTCAGGTCATAGTCCTGAAAGAAGGCGATTTAATGATGCTTTATTACATGGAATATTTTTTGCTGCACTTCTGCAATCCACTCACTGCATTAGGCCTGTTGTCTACTCATACTTTTCTATCACTAAAAGGCCTCGGTCAAATCACTGAAATATTACAGCAAATTTGATCAGCCTTTTTAAACATTTAATCTCAAAAAGAAAATCTCAGGTTTTCTGCTCCTGAGATTTGTGTGTGTGCTTTGATTAATGCGTAAATGTGTAATCAGAATTTGTGTCCATTTACCTGATCATCCTCTCCACCTCCTTCTTCATCATAGTAATAGACGTTGTCTCTGACACCATCATCCAGCAGGAGTGGCTCCTTTTTCTCTCTTTTCCTCTGTTTTGCAAACAGCAACACTAGCAGCAACAGCGCTGAACACAGAGCACAAAGTTTAGCACACAGTAACCAACCAAATCCTATTTAGCTGGGGAAGGAAAGAGATGCACCGTCCTGAGACTACAGATCTGTAACTCACCGAGCAGCAGGATGGCTCCAAGTACTCCAAGGATAAGGGGCAGGTTGCTGCCACCTATAGCACGGCCTGTGCATGCCACTTCTGCTCCCTTGCAGTCACACACTTCAGCTTTAATGATGCTGTCCTGCTCCAAGCCATGTTTGTCTGCCACTCTCAGTATAACACTGTACTCTCCACTGGGCAGCTCGGTGACTAAATTCAAGATGATGCTCGTTCCTGAAATAAACAAGACAGATATTTTACTTTATAATTCTGTGTTGATTGATTTGTTTTGTCTCATTTTCACAAAGGTTTACCACCTCTTCAAAGCAATGTTGCAACAGTTTATTCTTGTTTTTTTAAGTCGTGTATAGCAACAATGTCCTCACACGAGCGCCAATCACTCTAATCTCAGTGTTCAGTGATGAACACTGAATCATGTATGACATAAACAATCCTGACATTTGCAAATCACATGTTAACAGGCAAAATAAATAGGTTTCTGAACCAAAATATTAAAAATTCTGGCCATCTTATTGGACGGCATCAGTTTATACTTGTCACATGTCAACAGTGTACATACTGGAGTCATTCATCTTAGCGGTCCAGTTGGTCTTTGACATGCCCTGTAAAGACACCGAGTAGGGAGGTCCAAATTCTGGTCCATCTTTATCCGTTACTGACAGCAGATGAGGAGGTGGATCCTTGTTGCACACCTGAAGAAACACAAAGTCATAGTGAAGCTTTTCTTTACGCTGATATGCTGTATCACATGACTGCACACTTGGACTTGCACTTTTTAATTGATCCCATCCTGAAGTCAGTACATTTTACTGTTTGAGAAAGTAATTCATGCCTTTATTTAATCCAGGCTTGATAAAGCAACAGACCATTTTGGAATCAGCCGTGCTCTGCTCTCTCGTCTACTACTTGTTAAAATGTGGCAGCCCAACTCCTGACAGGCACACGTAAACAAGAGCATTGTTTCCATGTTTTGGCTCTTTTTCACTGGTTTCCATAACATTTTAAAATTGACTTCAAAATTCTACCGTTTGTTTTTAAGTCTAAACTGATTAAAACCCTCTTAACCTCACACTCAACATTTAAATAAGCTAACTTAAAGCTCTGTTTCATTCTATTTATTTGAACATTTTGGTCTACGTGTATTGTTTTTAAATTGTGCTTATAAATAAATAGACTTTACAAGGAACGATTCTGCACTATTAGACGTGTTCAACACAAAACAGCTGTTGAGCTGGTGGGAAATAAGACATACCGTGATTTTACGCTGCTCAACGACAGGAGCATTGTCATTGACATCTTCCAGCTGAACAATCAGAGTACCAGTCCCTGTAGCTGGGACTGCATCTGGTCACAGAACAAACACATCAGGAGAGCAACATTTATTAAAACAACAAAATGAAATATAAGTTCATAGTAATACCCACAGACTTTCCTCTAGACTTCTGATTCTTATAACTGGCACTTGGTTTTTAAAACAAAGAGATTTAAGGGCTAAAACTAATGGCTAAGATCAAATTAATTACTGAATTACTAATTATTAAATAATTTTAATTAAAGGGTTGCAATGTTATTAGTTGTGAATGTCCCAGGAAAGGCCATTTGTGCTGGAATTTATATTGAAAAAAAGATTCCATTCCATCATTCAGTAATCAGTCTGTGCAATATAGAATTTCTTGTCTTGAAACTTTATCTTAAGGGACATTATACAGGCTAGCCCAACGCATCCATTTTAACAAGTGTTCCTCCATAACTTTTCAGAAATGGGAATTTTATTAAAAGTTATAATTTATAATAGTAGTCTCAACTCCCACCTACCATTATCATATGCACCAATGGTTGCAGTGTATCTGTTGTTTGTGACAGAGGAAGCTTCTCTGTCCATGAGTCTTCCTACTTTAATAAGGCCTGTCTCCTTGTCCACAGTCAGCCAGCCTTCAGGGTCATTAATTATTTTGTACCTGTACATTGACAGACAGTCACAGAAAGACGGTAATACTGTGCAGGCAGGATGATTACAATGTGTCATTTGATTTTGGACATCCTCTGCTTTCTCCTCAGGCTAAATACACAGTGAGACATTAGCGGGAATTAAACACAGAGGGTTCTCGCATCATTTAAAAATACTGGTGGCCACCAGTGCTACCCATCAGCCTCCTAGTAGATGCAGCTATGGTATGAATTTGAATGTCCCAAGGTGCCTCATTCTTGGGTTATCGCATTCACAAACTTTGGTGTCCATGGCGCCCATCCAGTAGGGTGGTGAAAATATCCCATGAGCCTTTTACAACTAAGTGGTTAAAAAAAAATGCTTTAAGACCATAACATTACAAATTAAGACAATGTCAAAATAATTAACTGTATTTGGGGCTTTTATAAGCCTACTATTATGGTATACAGCTATTCAGTGTTTTATCACTATAGACAGTATTCTGTGATTTTTATCTGCCACACATTTTCTTTACATTTCCCCCCCCCAACCTCCCGTTTGACTTACGAGACTTTCTGCTTGCGTGCAGTGTCTGGGTCTGAAGCGGTGTACTGCACCACGACTTCATCCACAGGAAGGTTCTCTGGTTTTACCACAAGCATCTCCTTCGGATCAAAGACTGGAGCTTCATTCACATCTCTCACATCCACCACCACTGTGGTGGTAGAAGTGACCACAGAAAGACCAGGAGCAAAAGGAATCTCATTCTCCACTGAAACCAACAGAGTGTGCTTGCTGGCCCTCTCAAAGTCCAGCTCCTGGTTGGAACGAAAAGAGAGGAAAACAAAAAAAAAAACACATCATAAGGGTGTTGGCACAGATTTTTATGAGGTTACAAGAAATAACAAAAACGCTGCCATCAAATGACGCAAATATTCATAGATGATAATATCTCCCAATATTATGAATGAATTCCTAATTTTCTTCTTACCTTTGCAGTAGAAAGGATTCCTTCCTGTTTGTTAGTTCCTGTTTTTACTGTGAAAAGTCCATCAGGATCACCACTGACGATCTTGAACTTGGCGTTCCAGGCTGGAGTTTGTGGTTCATCAGCATCTGTTACTATCATCCTAACCACCACAACATCCTTTTTGTTTTCATCAACTGTGGCATTATACTGTGAGAAAATAAAGGATGGGTGAGAAATCATGGCAGTGAAAACAGATCTAAAGCCTCCTCACTAGGAATGGAGAATAATGGCCTCATTTTGTAGTCTGTGTCATTATATTAGGTTCATTACTTAATGTGAGTGTACAACTGGGCAGTAAATAAATTTAATTCACCAAATGTGTGGCAAATATTGTTTTCAACTGCATTTGCACATTTCAAATGTGCTGTCAAAGACTCACCATTCTCTATAGAAACAAGGCACACACTATGAAAGTTGTTGAGGCCGATCAAACAAGATCATTTCTTTTGTGTCTTTTGGCAGGAAAAAGCCACAACTCACAATTTATATCACCCGTGACCCAGAGTGAGAAGAAGCTATCATTCAAAGACTTTAAATACATCTGAGCATTACTGAGCATCGTTGCTGGTTAGAGTTTCCTTGCTGTTTGTTTTGACACATTCAGAGTCATTCAAACTTTTGCCATTTATTGGAAGATCATTTTGTATGTACATATACATGTAATTTTGTCATGAACATAAACCCATTGTGGGTTTTTGCTGTGTCAGTATGTGTGAGTGCAACATTAGTAAGGCAGTTAGATACAGACTGAATGTGTTCTGCTTTAACAGAGTGAAAAGGCAGCAGTTAAACAGGAAGTTTGCAGTTACGAGTACTTCATACTTACAGATTTCTGAGTGAAGACTGGAGCGTTGTCATTGCTGTCCGTCACCGTGAGGATGACTTTTGTTTGTCCAGTTAACCCTTCTCCTGCCATATCTGCTGCTTGTACTGTCAGAGTGTACTGTGGATATTTCTGTTGAGATACAGGCACTGTTAAGGTAGATCAGCTCATCCACAGGAAGTAAGAAACACTGACATCAGTTTACAGACCTCTGTAACACACAGCTTTCAAACTGACTAAAGCCCTTCATCTATGAAGGCCTGGCATTCTGCTGAAAAGCTGAAGCTAAACTCATTTAATATTTTGCTTATGACAAACACCTGCAAACCTGATGCTGTTGAGAGCCTTGGTCAAAGTTTTTAAAATAATGTATTCCATAAACAGTCGGCATGAGGCTGTTTGCAGTTGCTCTGTGAAGTCAGTCGCAAAGAGTTTTATGATGCTGCATCAAAACAGATTGCTCTGACCTCCCTTAGTTTGCATGGAAGACACAGAATTGTCTGACAAACTATTTGTCAAGTATAAATAGTTTGTCCAGAAGTATGACACAAACCAGAAATGTAGACAGTTAGCCTCTAAAGTGTAGGTACAGTTTTAATCACAATTAAGTTTCACTATCAGGCAGGCAGACTACTGATACCGATTCATAAAATGCTTTTTTTCAGCCCTTAGGTGTAAAAGAAAACTTGTATGTTAAATATGTTTAACATAGTCTCACCTCTCTGTCTAGTCCTTTACCAGTGACTCTGATGCTTCCAGTAACTGGGTTGATTTCAAACATGTTGTCAGTGGGCAGTGGTGGGTCCTGGTTCATAATACGATAGCGGATATCTGAGTTGGCATTATTTGGCTCATCGTCATCTTTGGCCTCAACCCTAACCACCTCAGTCCCTGGAGTGGAGGAATTCAGAAAAAGGTAATCAGGAGCAGAAGTTTCTGAAGGACTTCACACTGCTTCATTCACGAGATTCACTAAATAAAAATGAAATCGCTGCAAAAAGTCTGCTAATTTCTTTCCAACCCAAATCATTCCCTGTTGCTTTTGGACTGCATTTACTTTTATGGATAACAATTATAAACAGGAACAAATATAAAGAAAATTACTAAGAAGTGACAAAAATGTTGCTTGTTTATACACTCCACATACCGATGGCTGTGGCCTCAAAAACATTTGCACTGTACTCAGTCATAAAATAAGGTTTGTTGTCATTCTGGTCGATAACATTGACTATAATCTCCATGGGATCCTCAGCTTGTCCTGCTCCTTCTACCACAGCATGTGCTTCAAACTACACAGACAAAAAGATTTTAACATTTTTCATTAAGAAAGTTTCAGATTCACCTTTAAACTGATTCAGTTATCTCCTTCACCTTCAATCTGCACACAATACAAACAAGGCAAAGATTTGGGTGTCTTGAGGTGACTGCTGTGATTTGACTGCTTGTTTCTGTCTCTCAAAAGGGTTTTTGTATGTTCCCTTTTGAAAAAACCAAATTGATATGCAATTTCCAGCTGGAAAAGTTTAACAAACTTAGTACCACGTGAAGAGTCATGAGGTTGGGAACAAATGTACAAAGCACATGAAGAATCTGTTTTTGCTTAACTGTGAAATATTTGTCTGTAGTTTATGTGTTGATGAGAAAAAAATTAACCATTTTAATATGATGCTGAAATAGAATTTCTTCATCAAGTGATCATCAAAAGATACACACTTTGGAACACATTTTGGCAAAGTGGGGATGCTTACAGTATACTTGGCTGTTTCCTCTCTGTTGAGTGGTTGTGTTACATACAGAATGCCAGTCTGTCTGTCTATGGTGAAAAGACCAACAGGAGGCTGATCAGTTCCTGGACCAGTGATGCTGTAAAAGACCCTCCTTATTTTATCTTCATTAGAGCGGATCTGGAAAAAACACACAGGACTGAGTTAGATCAATCTTACAATAACAATTAACAATTATGCAACAATAAAGAGGCTGTGCACATTCATCTCAGAGATTTAAGAGATTGCTGGTTGCCATGATATATAGATCAGTATTGTTAGATTATCTAAGCATTTTTGGATTTCTTTTTTCTATTTATGTTTTTTCTGAAGACAACCAATAATTATTCATTTGAACTATTTAGCCTACTGTTACTGTAAACCATTTCAGCTCAGTCCAGTTTTTTTTATATCGTGCCAAGAGTCGCCTCAAGATTCTGTAAATTGCAGGTCAAAGCCCCTATGATTGAGAGAAAAGATCGGCAATCAATTGATTCTCTATGAGGATGCACTTAGGGCAGGGCAATATGGCCAAAAATATTTATCACAATATATATTTGAAAATTTGCGATAACAATATAACTGACGATATAACTGACGATATAATTGACGCGAGACAAAATACTTTACAACTTCACAACTTTATTTGTGCAAAAAAAACCCCCATCAATGTATTTTCACCTAAACAAGTAGCTGTTTATGTGCATTAAAGCTATATAAAAATTTAACAGTCCAAATGCAAATTCCTTGCTGACAGTTTAACCAAAAGGCATTTCCAGTGGAAATGGGCCAACATATCCTGAGCATAACCATGTATAATATAACGCCATAACCGCGTCAACGCGGCAAATCTCCGTTAGCGAGTTAACGCGGATCGCCCCGTGCGTGGGGCTGGACGGCGCGAACACGGCCCAGGTTATTCGGCCCACTTGCATGTTCTACCAAAAACTGTGCTGTGGTGGGTATCTGACGGACAAAAACCAAACCAGTTCCACACCACTGAAGTTGGCACCATTTTTACAAAACCAATTCTGGTTCATCTGTTTCATTTAACAATCCGCTTTTCCCTTCTCATTCTCCGTCGCCGCCATGCTTTTTCCGCCATGTACATATGAAAACAAAGGCACTGTGCAGTCGCGTTTTACCCATATTATATCGCGGTATTTCATTTTCTTATCGTTGCCTAACGTTATACCGGTATTACCATGAACGTTATGATATGGCCCAGCCCTAGATGCACTTACAATACAAACTACAATATGCAATACTGCATATTACTTAATATAATTAGTGTAACATTTTTACACTTAAAAATTTTGAGTTTATTTAAACACCCAGTAATTGGTTATAACAAAACAGGAGTAATAATTAAATTTAAGTAATAGTTTCAATTACGTCTGAATGAACCAAGCAGAAATACTACACCAATTGAGTAAATGTAACTAAAAACACTATGTGAACCAGACTGAAAACCTGAATAGGAGGTATTCAAGGAAATAAGCAAATACAATTGAAAACACTTGTAGGATATAAGTGCAAATTTACCAATGACTTACTAAAAAAATTGGGTTGTAAATTATGTTGTAACATTTTTTATGTAATTTAATACATGTGACAATATTCAGTTTTAGAAAAAACAATATGACCATTATCTCACAGAACATGAAAACTTTTATTTAAAACATTCTTCCTTGAAAAATATATTTCTTTCTAGCATATATATAGAACTACCTATATCTGCAGGTTTCCCCAACCTTATAAACAGTACATTGCATAATGACTTAAACTAGCATGACTGAATGAACGAACAATGGGCTGGGGAGGTCAGTTCCTTGATCATTAATATCATAGTTCTCCGTTTCGCAGCAGGGTCCCTTCATTCTTCACATATCCGTGTCGAGCAGAGTGTAAATCCCGAGGCTGAACGGCCTTTGTACAAGCACACACAATTCTTAGCAGGGCAAAGCTCTTATCTACAAAAATCCAGGCAGACAGCCTGTGTCTGTCCAACCAATCAGAGAGCTCCTTACATCCCACGGTTGTGGCTAATTTGCATTGCAACAGGATTTTTAAAATGAAGTTGCTAATCCAACTGCTAATCCAAATGTTAATCCCTGAGCGAACAGGAAAGGGAGATGGATTTTGAAATGAGGAGTGGAATCGCCATTTTAAAAAACATTTTGAAAATCAGTTTATTAAATTGGAATTCGAAAAAGGTTTTTGAAATGAAGTTTTTAAAAAGAAAATGTGGAATTCAAAAATGAATTTACAAATGCAGAATTTATTCTACAATTCATTATTCAAGCACAGAATTCTTTATTTCGATGCGCGTGGCTCTTGTGGTCCTCCATAGCCTAATACCTCATGGGAATGATCAAAGAAAGAATAAAACTGATATCAATGCAGAACATAAATGTTCAGCCAGAACAACATCAGATCACACACAATCAGTCAGTCAACACTTTGGGATGATTTGGTGAAATGAACCTATAGATTGTCGATGCTTCCAGAAGAGCCTCGCTAATTACTGAGGGTACACTCTGTCTCATCCGTGCTCATTAACATAACAGTCAGTTTTCCAGGATTGATTTCAACAAGTATCTTTGGAAATACTTTAAAAATGTATCTTAAAGTTTGGGATATTTCAGGTCCAATGTATAAGTTGATCCAAGCAAGCAGCAGCAGTCTCTTGAGATCCCCGAAGTGTTTGAGTACGATGGAGCCCTCAATGACAATTGCCACATTCCCGACTTGTACACTTTCATTATGCACAAGAACATTTAAAATGCACTTTAGTGTCAAATTCTTCTCAAGGTCATTCAGTTCCCCTTACCTGAGCTATTTTTAGGGGATAGGTTCCTCTCTTATTCTCAGCAACACTGAGTGGAGGAATAACCCAGTCTCTCTTCCTCCTGCTCAAACCTCGAGCAAGCTTTGGAAATTGCAGAACGGGCACTTGTGGATCAGTGGCATTCTGGGAAAACATGCAGACATATTGTTAGCAACAGCTTGGATAGAAAAACACTCAGAAACTGGCAAACTGTAATATGAAGCACATATCTTATAGTATATCTCAGAATTAGTTCTGAATGATTCACAATCAGCTGGCTCTGTAACTGTCCAGAGTTTACAGTTTTTTTCCAAACAAAACTTGGAAAAGATTTCCATTTATACACAGCCATAGAGAGGCAGTTTGTTTTAAAGAAAAATAGGTATTTTGCATGTAGTCTTTTCCTTCAAAAACTGCCACACTATGAAGCACAAGGAACCTGTAAAAGTATCGTTTTCAAAATATATTTATTTAAAATATTTATTATTCTAAATTGATTTGTACCTTTCCTTCATGTTTCATTCAACACTGTCTCTAAACATACCTCTGTGTGGTTGGCAGAGTCCACTTTGGAACTGCAATTCCTAATGTTTATGTGGTCTCCATCGTGGTGCTTTCCACATTGATGAGCACGATGGAGACCATGGTGATGCTCAGGGTGAACTACTATGACTGGAACTGTTATTTTGTGACCATAAGAGTCCCAGGAGTGGATGAAGAAGGTCTGGTGTCCTTTATGAAGAACAAACTCTCTGTTTACCTGGAAAATTTGAAAAAAAAACTTTTAGTAGGAATACAACATGTATGCTTTACATTCTTCATTAGAATAATTCCTTAAAAACCTTTTTTGAAACTAACCCCAACTTTGTTGTCAAGTCTGTCAACTCTACTCACCATTAATACACCATCTGCCTTTACACCAAAGTGACTGTCGTCAGTGCTAAAACGAAATATTGTGTGGTAACTGAAATGGGTGGCTGTGGCTCAGGTGGTAGAGCAGATCAGCTACTGATTGGAAGGTTGGTGGTTCGATTCCTGGCTCCCCCAGTCTGCATGCCAAATATCCTTGGGCAAGATACTAACCCCGAATTGCCCTCCGATGCGTTCATCTGAGTGTGAATGTGTGTGAATGTTTATTAGATGCACTTGAGTTTAGAAGTGCTTGTGTGAATGGGTGAGTGAGGCATGTTGTATAGAGTGCTTTGAGTACTCTGGGAGAGTAGAAAAGCGCTATATAAGAATCAGTCCATTTACCAAATGTGGTTGTGTGCCCTAAACAGTCACTACTGCCTCTTCCATATAAGTAAGGACACTTAGGACACCTGCAGCTCCATGATGAAAGCAGTGTAAGTGATTGCTGAGTGACTTGACCGTTCCTAGTTCTGGATGGTTGCAACACTCATACCAGGTTAACATTATTTAAAAAACAAAACATTTACATTATTATTAAAAAATTATACTGATTTACACTTAAGGCTTAACTGAAGAAATGTTAAAAACATCTAGAGTTTGGGGCCCTTAAAAAAAAAGAAATTATATTGTAATTGCTTTTTACATTTTGTTTCATCAGAATAACCTTACATTTTTAAATCAAATCTTCATGCTTAAAATATCCCTGACCTTTAAATACCATACGTATTCATTAACTTACAAGTGAAACTGAAAACAGTTCCATGCTTTACTCTATAAATGTATAAAAGTTCCACATAAAGTTTCTATTTAGCAAGAACAAAGCAAAAAACAAACAAACAAACACAAAATATGCGCCAATAAATCCTTCTGGTCAGAGCTCCTGTATGAAGGTGGCGCTCATTCATATTTTCTCATGCCCCAAGTTCAGCACAATGTATTTCAGCTAGAAACTTCATTTCCAAGTAATTGTTTGTCTCTCTTTGTTAGCACTGTGGCAGACTCGAGACCTGCCCAGGGTGTGCCTGCTACTGGTCCTATGGTAGCTGGGATATCCTCCAACTCCCCGCAACTCTGAATTGGATAAATTCTTTGCACATAAATTCAAACCCCTGTGCAAATAGAACTCAGCAGCCCATGGACACAAAACAACTATCAGCTTGCAAGACCATCAGCTTGGCGAACACTACAGGTCATGGATATATCAAAAGTCTTGATACCAACGCTAGTACTGGTATCAGATCAACATCAGCACGATATTATCGATACTTTGTTTCCAGGGGTGGATCTGCTGTGGTGGAATGGGGTGTCTGTGCCACCCGAAAATAACCTCTTGCCACCCCTAGTGCCACCTTAGTTTGCCCTCCCCCCATGTGTAGCTCTCCGGATTTTATACTTACTGTATTTTCCGGACTATAAGGCGCACTTAAAATCCTTTAATTTTCTCAAAAATCGTCAGTGCGCCTTATGTATGAATTCTGGATGTGCTTACTGACCTCGAACCGATTTTATGTGGTACACAGCGCTCAAAAATCTGTCAAAAAATGCTTTAGTACGACTTTGGTAAGCTACAAAGCCACACCGCTTAATGGATTGTTAGAGCATTACGGCTACCGTAGTCAGGAGCCTCGCAGAGTAATCTGGGTCCAAAACTCCGTTTTCTTCAGGTCTCAAACACTGCAGCATCACTGAGAGTTAAAAACTGTCTAAATTCTTTCATCTTTAATAAAATGATCAGCGTTGCTGCTTTACCAGGTGTAACAATTAAGTTTAACATCCAGGCATCCATGAAAACAGAATTTATTAAATTTAACGGAGTTAGAAGTTAGCTCGCTAGTTTCCAACCTAACATGATATACCATGTTCTGACTGAGAGATTTCTGAAAAAAATAAAACATACAGCTCTATCACTTCCAACATAAATGAAGACAGAAAACTAAACAGCAGTGACTTTTGTAGGGTTACTGAAGTTGGAGTAGCTGGTATATAATGATGTGCTACATGATCTCTAGCAACACAGCTATGTTAGCATAACATTAGCACAGTGAAGCTGGAGGATGAACGCTAACTTTTTTCCACTCGATAAAAGTTA
>VUQG01017767.1:6790-23636 GCA_015106755.1 Etia nguti
GCTGCTGCTGTTTGTCAAATCATATGTATTCTGCAATTGCACTAGCCCACGGGACCTGTGGGAGATGTATTTGTGATAGAAATGGCGGTCTGCTGTCGTTATAGCTGCATTTGTCATAGGTGGAAGAATTGCTGTAACTAAATGTCACAGTGTTTTGAAATATTCTGATGGGAGATTTTTTTTTTTCTTTACTTTGTTATGTTGATTATTTCCAAATGCCACGTGTATTGATTGATGTGTTACGCTGGACTGGATCCTGTTACATTTTTCACACAGATACACAGACAACTCTATGAAGTGAAAAGTTAGCAGTTGCTGAAAGGAGGTCATTATCAGCAAAGCCGATCAGAGCATTTTATTTCTGGCTCGGTCAGAAGTCTAAAGTGATTGCAGATATCGTGTCTTTCCTATTGGGGTGCGATAACACAGGGAGATTAATATCTTATGAACCCAGCATACGACTCCATACACACTGTTGTGAAAATCCTTACCTCTGCAGCAATGCATCAGCTTATTGATGTGCCTGCTGTTTTTCTATATGTACTCACTGCCTTCAGTATTGATTTGCTTTGCTGTGAGACAAACTGTCCAGAGACAGTAGGTGCGCAAGCAAAGTAAACACACACAGGTGCCGTACACACAGGATCATTTTAAACATTTGCTGTATCGTAACTTGCTAAAGTCTTCAAATATATAAGAAGCACTGTCTCTGCTCACCAGTTGAGCTGTCTGCTTCTCTCTCCCGTGTACACGCACCCCTCATTAACTCGTGAGTGGTTCACTGAGCCCCTCCGTACCGTATAACCACTCTCCTGACTACAGGCAGAGAGAGACCAGGACTAATTGGTAACATGGGTATGAGCAGCTGGACTGATACGGGTGGCTGAAGCTGCTCACTTGTCTCACTGACTGTGACCAGAGGCATTAATGTGCAAATGTGCGTGTCTGTTTGTGTGGCCACATAGCTGGCAAGCATGAGGCACGGAAATCATATCTGGCTGCAATTTCTAACCTCGACCCTTCAACACGCTGGATGCAATACAGTAGAGCGATACCCTAATGGGTCGCTTCAGAGCCTTCACTTTATACAATTCAATTACAATTAAATTAATATAATTTTCCACACCAGCATATTAGCAATAACCCATAATCATAGTGTTAAATCATGTTTTTGCAGAGAATTTAGAAATTCTAGTGGTTAATTGTTCATCAAGCAAGTGTTGGGTCAGACTGCTCAGTGTTCAGAGAAACTGCAAAATAACCAGGAGCTACATATCAGAATCTGCAGGCCTCAGTTAGCATGTTAAATGTTAAAGTTCATGACAGCACAATTAGAAAAAGACTGAACAAGTATGGCTTGTTTGGAAGGGTTTCCAGGAGAAAGCCTCTTCTCTCTAAAAAGAACATGGCAGCGCAGCTTTAGTTTGCAAAGCTGCATCTGAATAAATCTCAAGACTCCTGAACAATGTCTGTTGGACAGATGAGACCAAAGTGGAGATGTCTGACCAAAATGCACAGTGTCACTGAAAACCAAATCAGTGCAAGCCCCTCATACCACCTGTCAAGCACATTGTTGATCACTCAGTTGACTATAAACTCCTCTGTTCCAGAGTCAAAAGCTTGTCCAAAACTGGGTCATGCAACAGTACAATGATCCCAAGCACAGCAGCAAATCTAAAACAGAATGAAAAAAAAAGAAAGAAAGAAAAGAATCAAGGTGTTGCTATGGTCCAGTCAGAGTCCAGACCTCAATCTGATTCAAATGCATTTTAAGACAGCTGCGCATAAACAAATGCCCACATACTTCAATGAACTGAAGCGATGCTGTAAAGACGAGGGGGCACAATTCCTCCACAATAATGTGAGAAACAAGTCATACAGGAAATGATTACTTCAAGTGATTGCTGCTAAAGATGGTTATTCAGAGGACTCCATGTGTGCATCCTGTGAAAACCTCACTCTCACAGTTCATTTCTCTTTGCCAGTCTGCTGAAGGAAAAAATGGTGATAGTGCCTTTGTTTTCCATAATAACCTTCCTCTGTGCTTAAATGGTAAATGGTCAAATAACTGGAGCAGCTGTGGAAACTCTGCCCTGTACGAGAGTAAGAAGGTTGGTGAGGAGATGGGCATGCTGTGGTGGTTGTTTTATTGACTGTTTCCATTTCTGTAAAAGTCACACAGTGTGCCACTGAACTGAAAACAGCAAGCTCTTTTAGAAAGTTGCAGGTCCCTTTTTTTCTGCTTGCACAGACCTGCAACTATAACATTGATTCACCTTTGGCACAACACTGACCCAAGACATACTGCCAGGACAATGCAAAGTCATGACTATTCAGAAGGGCCCAGGCCTGAGCTTTAAGCCTTGTGGTGAGACCTAAAGATGGCGTGCAAGTCAGTCTGATGAAGGGAAGTATACAAAGGCAGTAAAAGAGGCTTATTTTAAATTACAAATTTCAGTTTTTGAGTTTCAGTAATCTGAAAAATAGAGTCTTAAATGTACAGCATACCAAAGTGAAGGGTGGTACCATGCAAAAAAAAATAAAAAAACAAAGTTGGAAACTACTCTTTAAAAGGATCTGTGTCAGATGATGACATTTATAAATAGTCTAATCGGTCTTGAAAATGGAAATATTTGACATGTGTGCCTGGCAAGCGCAGCTACAAACGCCCAAATTTTAAAGGCAGAGTGAGTGAAAGACAGCTCTGAGTTCAGGAGGTTAGCACTCATCTGCAGTTATTCCAGAAAACTGTCTGTTCCCGTTGCCTTCTAATGGACGCAGTGTGTCAAGAGGCGGTTGATGGCGCGTGCTTGTGCCGGCAAAATCACACAGTAAAGCCACTCGGAGGGCTTTTACATTGAAATACTTGAAGATGTGTTTTTGATTGTTGGTCAGTCCTCTCACTGCTGCATGCTGCACTTTTGCACTTAAAGTGTTTTGTGTGTCCTGTGGATTTTTGCAGTACGTGCGTTTCAAACAGTGTTGATTAGCCATCTACCATCTGCTGTGCTTCGTGAGGAGAGCAGCTCATTATTCTGCCTGTTGTGTCTGTGTTGAAGCCGTAGCGCCGCTCCAGCTATCAGGCGAAGCCGCGGGGACTCTTCGTATACGAGCAGCGGGGAGCAACTGGATGATGCACTGTTACTGCACACAAGTGGCTGAGTTGTCAGCATCTGTCTGACAGAATGAGCTGTCCTCCGGCCAATCTCTACCTCCGACTGTGACAGTACAAAATAGTCCTTTTTTTTATTTATGATGAGATGAACTCTAAACCATTGTACAAAAAAAAAAAAAATAGAATCACCTGAATGTCGTTGCACAACATCTTCTACAGTGCAGTAGAATTGTAGCACTGGAAGTACTTCATTTGCTGCTTATGGGTGCTTGATAGGTGGTATTTTTTGCTTCTGTTTGTTTTTGCCTCATTGTAATGTAATATTTATGTTTTTCAGGACCTTGTTGGTAGCGCCCCACCTCAGAGGAACTGGAAGGGAATAGCCATAGCCCTGCTGGTCATCCTGATCATCTGCTCTCTGATTGTCACTTCTGTTATCCTGCTCAGCCCTGGTATGTATAGCCCTTTAGGAAAAGCACACAAACACACAAACTTGCATGCAAATATGCTAACGCTCAGTGGGTGTGTATTTCCAAGGATGCCAAAGATGCTTAATCCTCTTAGGTTATTATATTTATTCAAACAAAATGAGTAATTTGCATCACGTTACCCGTCCAGTGTCCTAGGAATTATGTGCATTCATAACTGACTATGCCAACAATTTAAACTCTTCTCTTGCAAGAAAGATCTTCAATATTTCCAGATGCTGTACTTTTACTGTACTTAAGTAGTATTTTCAAGTATCTGTACTTGAGTATTTATTTATTTGACATATTTTTACTTTTATTCCCTACATTTTTACACAAGTATCTGCACTTTTTAATCCTTACATTTTCAGAACAGGAGAGGAGAGGAGAGGAAGATGAGAGCTTAGATTTAAAGATAAGGACTTCTCAGTGGTATCTGATAAACTGGAATTATAAAGCTTACATGTAGTGTCCTCATTTTTTAATCTTATATTGGATCTGTATATGAAATAAAGTTGTGGGTTTTTTTCATATTGTGAAACATCCTGCAAAACAATCTAATTTTTATACTAATGGTTAGATTCAGTCACTGAATTTAGTATTTATACCAGCTGCACACGGTCTAGTATAAAGACAGAATAAACACGATACTGTTAGTGTAGATGATGGAAATCTGCCAAGACAGCAAACAAAAATCAAAACATCTGCTTGCCTGTTGTTGAGTCAGTTGTGTAAATCCACCAAGAGCAGCAGGTCAGCTGATCGCAGCCTGTACACAAAGAAAATCTCCTGGAGCTCACAACAGAAATTAATGAGATTCTTTTCTCCAACACTGAGCCACTACAACAACTTAGTGTTCCTAGGATAATTTGTAGTGGTTCACCTGCCAATTCCCACTTCAACCCCTGTATATTTTGGTTTAGTTGTGGAAGCAAAATCAAAAATAAAGTTTGTATTCCCGTGTACTAAAATTAATCTATTATTGCATTAAAATAGCATTTAGTTTAGCTACCTTTGCACAACAAGAGCTCTTGAAAAGCTGCTTTTTACTTTCGGGCTTTGAGTACATTTTAGAGCCTGTAAAGTAAACAAGTTGAATCAGAACTTTTACTGGAGTAGTTTTAAACACAAGTACCTGTACTTCTACTTAAGTAAAGTATGTCTGTATTTTTGCCACCTCTGATTGTCTCTAACATGTTGATATCCAGCATTCAGACAAATGAGGTATAAATCAGGATCTCTCCGGCAGAGGTACCAGTACACACAATATTCCTCCTTCAAAACCTATATTTACTTATATTTATTTATATTTCTATATATTTATTTATCTATTTATAACAGTAGCTCTTTTTTGCTTTTTAAAAAAAAATGTATTTATTAATATGCTGTAGGTAGTGGGAGGGTTTGAAACTGTGGTCTCAGTGAAGCATGGAGCTTTTTTTTAAAAAAAAAACAAAAAAAAACTAACTAACACTGTCTAGTGTCTGTGTTTGAGAAGGATGCCAGCTCTTTTCACTGCAAAATAAATCTACCTAAGGGTACTGATTAAAGAAACTTGAACTTGAACTTGAATAGCAAAAAGCACTAGACAAGTGAGACGAAGCTCTGAGAGGGCAAGGCTCTGACAAAGCTACACAGTCACCTCAGCTGATTCTATAAAATACTAAATGCTAAAATAATTGCAATATAGTTTGCCAGAAGTTGCAGAAGTTATTGAAAATACCTACAAAAGCCTTGGATTCTCATGAGCAGCTAATCATTGTTGGGCTGTGTCGTAATGTCGCACCAAAATTCATTATGTGAAAACTTTTATATTTTCCTGGCAAGTAATCAAGGTGAGGAGATAGAAAAGTACTCTAGCGAGTACTCTAGAGAGAAAAAAAAAAAAAAGTACTCTAGCTTTTTTTCAGTGCACACAAATTCTACACATAGAGTGCGCAGAAGGAAGCATTTATCTGGCCGTAAAGAGAGGCTCGTGCTCATGACAGGATGTAAGCATTAATGGCGTCCATCTTAGCCGGCCTGTAATGTTTGGTGGGAATAAAATAATTCTTGTATTAAACTGCTGGTTTAATGGTTTATGGTTAATAGAAGGAGACACTGCTGCTGAGCTTCTAAAGGTATTTTTGGCATTTTGTTCACCACAAAGCAAGTGCCTTCTACTGTAAATATTATAACTAATATCTGAAAAACTGGGCAGCTAACACCCAAACAATCTACATAAATGCGGAGCACTAAGAGAGGAGTTTGTTGAATTTCCCCATTGCAAACAAGCCTTGTATGAAATTGCTTTAATTTCCTGCTTTTTTCTCGCTTCTTAGACTGCTGCCTTGAATTGACATGCTTCTCTTTTTAAGGTTTTGCAGAGGACATTGTTTCTCTGCTTGTGATTTTACACCAGTTTTACCCGTCATCATTTCACTAGGTAAAAATTTTTTTTAGGTATCATTGTATAAATTCTAAAAGAAACCAGGCCTTTTTCAGGGATTAAGGAATCGGATAACTGACATATTTCCTTCAGCAGCGGATTTAAAGGAAGCCTTGAAAGTTGATGCAAAGAATTTGTGCAGGTTCCCAAACTTTTTATTTTATTTTTTTACAAGCACTCTGCCTCTACAAAGTACAGAATAAGTTTAAGGGACACATATGTGACTTCTCTGATGATAAGTGAAAGAAATGTGAGGTGCTGATTCTCTAAATCAGTCTCTACAGGTTGTGCAGTAAGAATGCTTAAATAAGGAGAGAACACTTGGAAAAATGGAACATGATTTATTGAGATAGAGAAATTAATTAATGTATTTGATTATTAGACTCTGATAACCCATCATGGCTTAATTGAATCCCAGCGGTGATAGGATTTAGGACAGGACCCTCTGGAGTCTAGACCCTGGTGGTGGTGAAGGTGAAGATTGAGGCTTGGATGGATCTCTGACTGAGGTGTCTGTGCAGTGGCGATGGGGAGGAGGGGGGGTGCACGAAGTAGAGTCTGAAAGGGAAAATGACAGAGAGCGCCGATTTAAACCATGCAGAGTCGAGGCTGATTGGCTCAAAGAAGGCGGGCAAAAAGATGATGTAATGATGAGTAATGATTATGCACAAGCTTCCTAAAGACTGCGATGACAATAAATTCACTTCAGAAACATCTCTCTGTAGGTGTGTATGTGTGTGCATGTCTTGGCATGTCTTTCATAGATAAGCAAACAGGATGGTGTGAATTAACCAATATAGAATGCATAATGAAAACAAAAGAGAAGAATAATAATTTGGAGATCTTTTAAATGTAAGGATTATCGATAAAGAGCAGCGCCCTTGCTTAGGAAAATGTATGTGTGCTTAGTACTGAGGCACTGCACACATGACGCGAGCTTGAGAAATGTCTGACGGTCCCTTAGTGGCCATCTTAATGTGTTCGTTTTACTAGGGGAGCGAAATATAAATCTCTATACGTAATTTATGGCAATACACAACCAATGAACACTGGTGCGATCACAGAAATAACTAAATACAAAAATTTTAATGTATGTACGTAAGTAATAAAGTCCAGAAAGACAAAAAGTCCAAACGCTAACTAAGTATTCCTGAACTGCGAACAGTTCTCTGAAACAGTTCAGTGAATTAAAAGATGAGTCGAGTCTCCTGATTGGTCCAGAGAGTGGACGCATCATCATGATTGTTAAGCGTAATTCTTTGCATCCAACTACAGACTTTTTTATGGATGTGAACCTGTCATGAGGCTAATGACGAGTGGATGACTTTTTGAACAAAAGTGAGGGATCAGCCTGTGTTACTAAACCCTGTGATGCATCATTAGGACTAAAAGACACATAACATGGGAAGCCTAGGGTCCAGATGAATTTTCTGGCTTAATCAAAACAATCAAATGATTCACCACAATTTTTATGGCCGTTATAAACAGAAGCTTTGCAGAAAGAACTAAAATCAAGCACTTTTTGCAGTTTGTGCACCACAAGCCAAGTGCTCCCTACTTTAATTAGTATTGCCAATATCTCCAAAACAATCTACATGAACATGTAGCACTGAAAGAGGCGTTTGCTGAATTTCCCCATTGCAGACACGCCTCACATGAAGTCACAGCTGTCTTGATTTGACAACCTTTTTTCCACGGGGCAAGGTTTTACAGAGGACATTGTTTCTCTGATTGTGATTTTACACCAGTTCTACCAGTCATCGCCTCACTAGGTAATGGCCCTTTTAATGTGCAATTCCATTCAGGCCTGTTTAATGGAGATCATTATGCTGTAATAACTCCAGCCATTTGTCAGATTGGCAAAGCATCAGAACACTGTTTGCCTCGTGCCGGAAATGAGCTTTCTCCCCTCACTCTGCAGATTCTTACCAGGCAGGAGAGTTTCTATGACGTTTCAAGTCAGTAAACACTCGACAACACTCGATGTGGTATTTACACACGCACATCTCGCCGCTCAGTCACAACGTGAAGAGCGCCGAAGAATCTGTCAACTTCCCGTTTTGTACAGTAAGACCAGGCTGTCAGCCGTCGTGACAACTCCTGTCTTAACGGTGCTTTTCTAAGTAAAGGTGTTCTATAAGATGCCAAAAGGGTTCAAATGTTCACCATTTTTCCTTCCTCACATCCAGACTCACTCGCTTGTTGTTCCCCTGTTGTCTGCTCCACCTGCAGTTCAGCTGTCTGCTTCAGATCTCATTTTGGGTTTTGAGTCGCCAGGCGGCTTCTGAAAAACGCAGCAGGAAGATGGAACTGATGCTCTTAGACCAACAGAGCAATACCAGGGGCCTCTTTCTTGTTTGTTCTTTGTGCTAAATTCACCCACCTATAGCAGGGGAATAGTTGCTGGATTCCACCACCTCCAGAGACAGAAGAGGAATGTACAGTAAAGCAAACATGTTGATCAAAAAGTCTAAATATTTCCTTCAGTGTTTGCTATAAAAAAAAAATCTGGCAAGACCGAAAGACAGCGTCTTGAAGCTATACTGCAGAATAATTTATGACTATAAATATGTGGGCTTCTGTGTGTCATGTTCAATTTATGCGTGTTTATCCTTTTGTGAAATGCTCTGACAGGTGAAGATGACAGCCTGGCCCTTAAGAAGAAAGTAACCGTAGAAGATGTTTTTGGTGCAGACCTTCACATCCACGACCCGGACGCTAAATGGCTCAGCGGTGAGTGAGCGAAGGGCTGTTTGACATTTAAAATCCATCTCTCGTGTCAAAACACAGAACACATCCCGATGCTTTATGACAGCCGTCACACAGAACATAACATCGGCATCAAAATCAGGCATACACATACATGTAACACTCCAGTTTTCCCACCTATTATTCAAGTTCAGGCAGTTCAACTCAATTCAAAAACTTTAAACTGTTCAAGGTAAAAATAAATAAATAAATAAAAATGTAGGTATCATCACATAAATTCTAAAAGAAATCCGGCCTTCTTCCAGCGATTAACAAATTGGATAACTGACATATTTCCTGCAGCATTGGATTTAGAGGAAGCCTTGAAAAGTTGTTGCAAAGGTGTCCAAACTTTTTGTTGAATACTTACAAAACACTCTGTCGGTACAAAGAAAGTGTTGGAGCACCCTGTGTTACTAAACCCGCTGATACATCATTAGGACTACAGTGGTGCAGAAGGAAGAAGTTTATATTGGCATTGAAATTATGGGGAAAAGCTCGGTAACGCGAAGCCCGCGGGTTCATCCTGCAGCAAAACACCTTCATTACATGGGAAGTCTGGCTCAAGCTGGTTTGGGATGAACTTAATGGAGCGGTGAAAGAAAAAAAGCCTGCAAATGATACACCACATTTTTGTGCTGACCTTTTCAAAACCACTGATTTATTTTCATTGCAGAAAGAATTCAAATCATGTGTTTGGCTGCTGGATGAGAAGAAAAACTGTTTTCATTTAGGCTTAGAAGATTTCTAGAGAGCAAATAAAACTTTATTTGTTCAGATGTTGTAAAAACTTTGATTGGTAACATATTTTCTTGGTTTGTTCATACAATATAGTACAATAGAGTGATTATATTTTCTCATAAAAAAAATACTCACAGTGAGAAACATTGATAGTCAAGTCACACACGACCAACGTGCTAGAGCAAGCCTAAAGCCAGACAGTCAACAATAAAGGGAGCCATACAAATGATTCATAAAGAACAAAGAAAAGCAAAATGAAGCAAAAAGAAAGATAAAAATATCTGACACTAATGAGTGCAGTGTTTCTGCATCTAAAGTTTTGCATTTATTGAACTGTCCTGTCCTTATAAGATACAAATGAGTTTTGAGTAAGTTGCTGAGTGAGCTGCAACAGCACAAAAAAACTGATGTAACTGAGCAAATAAAATATGAAATATTTGTAAACCTGCTTGTTTCTAAAGCTAATGGAGTTCCACACTACCTCAAACAAACATTACAGTTAGTTCAACAAACAATAACTCCGATTATTCACCTTTAACACACGTTACATCCTTGGAGTCAGCCTTTAAGCCATGTAACACAAACTGAGCATGCTGTGAACCAGTCAAAGTGAAAAGATGCACACTTAATCAGCTTGGCTGTGTCCTCTTTTACCTTAATAAGGTAGAGAATAGGAAGCTGCCACCTGAGCTCATAAAAGCTGGATCAGCTAAGTCTGTGCCCCCTGGTGTTCAGCAGGAGAAGTGCTTTATGTTGTTTTAAGCTTCAGTGTGATGCACTGAATCAGCACTACTTTATTCCTGTGGTGGTAATTTTATAATAACATTGCATCACAATAGATAGATAGACAGAGAGACAGATAGACAGACAGACAGACAGATAGATAGATAGAATCTTCTGCCTCCATCTCTTCTATCCCTACCATCCTCTGTCACACCAACCTTCTGCATGTCCTCCTTCGCTACATCCATGACTCTTTGAGGTTTTCCTCTTTTCCTCCTGCCTGGCAGCTCCTTATTCAGCATACTGTGTCTAATATATCCACCATTCCTCCTCTGCACATGTCCAAACCATCTCAGCCTTGCCTCTCTAACTTTGTCTCCAAACTGCACGACCTCAGTTGTCCCTCTGATGTACTCATTTCTAATCTCGTCCCCCTTCAACTGTGCCACCTACAGTTCTGCCTCCTGTAATAAATAACACGAACAGTATAAATATAAGAAACAGCAGCAAGAAGGTTTGATACAGAGATGTCTGTATGTCCTGACAGGCGTGTTCACCTGTCACAAATAAAAGAGAGTTGTTGTACTTTTTTTTTTTTACAGAGGAATGATTTTTCCTGAAGCGTTCTTCATGTCAGCCCTGCTGCCTCTGTAGTGTGCAATGGAGTGGGTGCGATGGGTTGTCCATGTTCGGTGACCTCCTGTCTCTCACTGACTCAGTGCCTCCAGTGATGGCCATGATGGTTCCAGCCTTATTTATCCTGCTGGCATGTGTGGCACTGATGATGCCCTCCCAGCAGACAAAAGCAAAACAAATGGCACTTGTTGCCAGAGACCACAGACCACAGTGGTTCCTTTTAAGATTTATATCATTTTATATCAGAGAGAATAGTATAAGAAGTTTTTAAAAGCACAACAAAGTTAAACATTAAAGCAGTGTTTTCTACCCTTTTGGCTTCTGGCTTCAGCTTACCCAGTACAAATGTCTCTGATTTTAATAGCTCATCAAAATCCTTTTTCCCTCTGAACTTCATTCTCAGTTTCATTCAGCAGGGTGTTAAATATTTAAAGCGCTACATTATGACACTGAGTGGATACTTGAGTTGGTCTCTGTAGGGCAAGGGCGTCAAACATAAGGCCTGGGGGCAAGAAACAACCCGGCAATCACTCCAATCTGGCCCACTGGACATTTGGAAAATGTTGAGTGTTTTCCATTCATATTAAACCAATCTAATTAAGTAATAGATTCACAATTAAATGACAGAAAAGTTCCTGGGTTTTTTTCTCTTAGAATTTTCTGTTTTTAAAAAACCAAAACGAAAAAACCCCAGACATTTTCTGTGAATTTCAAAGACTATATTTTATAATTACAGGACAGTCTGGGCAATGAACTGCTTGAATGGTTTCTGTAATTTTACACATTTATCATGTAGGCTCACTGATCCAGTGGGATGATGTAAAATGAGTTTGACGTTCCTAATGTAGGGGATACAGTGGTTGTAGTGTACATTAAATATGAATAATTGTACTTAACGGCATATTACTTCGCACTTGTTTTTGTTGCTCAACAAACTTATGTAAAGTATGGTTTTTTTTAAAAAAACAAATAAAGCAAAATGAATGTTTGAAAAATGCAATACTATTCCCATAAAAGTATATACTGCGCAGAGAAGGCACTGCCTCGGTGGAGGTTTGCGCTCGTATACGTTCAAAATAAAGTTCTGATTCAGATTTCAATAAATTTTTAACTCATCCAGTATTTCAATGAAAAAACACACACACAGAGTCTAAAACTAAAAAAATAATTTGTTTGTTGTTTATTTTTGTGCTCCCCACTCTGTATCCACTACTTTTTAAATTTCTGTTTGCCAAGAGATGAGAAGAAGACGATTGATTAGGGGGGAGAAAAAGCATATTTGGCCAGACATAAAATCAAATCTAGAAGATAAGTCATAAAACATTCATATTTTCTGAAATTTTAGCAAATCTGAGTTCTGTTTTATGGTTCTTACAGTCATACAGAAATACTGCCTTAATTAGTAAACAATGTTCAGATCTTCTTTGAGCAGTGAAAGGGCTGCATTGAACCTCCTTGTAAAAGTCGTACAGCGGTTATTAGTTTGACACACACTGCGTGAAAACACCTGAAGACTCGCATGTGTAATTTTAAATGCAGCTGTTACTTTTCATGTAGCGCACAAGCACAAAACGACCTTACATCTGTCCTTTTGTTCCACTGTGCAGATTGTTCGACTGATTACTTACATTACGGGCTTATTAACATATAATTAGTTAAGTTTGCGTGTTTCTGTGCCCTTCACTCACAGTCCTGATGAAAACGTCCTCGACACCTGACGAAACTCCAGCAATCAATTATGTGACATTGCATCTTGTCAGCTACATTAATGCAATCAACCCCCATTTGGCGCTAATGACCTTCTGATAAGAAACCCGATGGGACAAGCTCACACTTGAGCACTCCTCATCAATATTTTGTGGGCTTCATTCACAGCGGTGCGTAATTGATCCCCGCTGCTCTTTGATCACTGCTCGCATCGGTAGTCTTTGGACTCACCTATGAGTTTCTTACAGACTCCGATTCAAAGGCAAAGTATTCGACCTTCGGATTGATCTCCAAAACAAAGAGCTCCCACTATCTGCCTGAAGCGCTCGTATTTTTGAAATACACACAGAGAACAAGGCGTACAGTATATAACAAAACTCACTCCATCCTCATTAAATTCAATCCATTTAATCCAGTTTTACCCTAGAAAGTCCTAGAAGAGTGAAGGCAGCTTTAAACAGAGCCCTTTTGCAACCAACATCAACAACAAAAAAAATTAGTACATCCTTCCTCAATGGACTCCCGTCCTTTTATATTTTGCATGCCCGTCTTTATATTTGATGACAGACTCAATCTTCTTGGGCAAAGATGATGCCAGACGGTGGAGATATGTTCTCCTCTTTCTCACAGCTGTTTTTCTTTTTATCTGCTCTTTGCTGTGGGGGTTTTGATGCTCTGGCTTCCACTTTTAAAATAATCCAAAGATTTTTCATTCAGGGAACATCCCCGCCCACGTTTTCAGTTTTTGTCTTCTTTAAAAACTTTGCGTTTGTTGGAGTGTGTTAGGCATCACGTTTTCATGTTTGAAAATACCTCCTTCATCAGTGTTTCGTGATCGTTAACACAATGTCACTGTCACTGGTCTTTGCTGTGTCGTCAGCAGACACGTTACATCCACTAATAATGTTTTTTTTCTTTTTCATGTTGTATGACAAACATGAAAAACACTTTTCTTGATGAGAGGACAGCTTCACGCGATGTCCTTTTTCCTGTCTTTGTTGTCACAGAAACCTGTCTAAATGCAAACTCACAAAAACTGCAAAATTATGCATTTTGCACAAATCCTTTTGGCAATCTGGCTCCTCCCATACCTCAGCAGAAACAAGGGAGCGCAAAAATGACCACAAAGGTTGATATGACAGACTGCAACACAGTTTCAAGGTCACTTCCCAACAGGGTGCATTCATTCTACACTCCTACAATTTGTCCACATCTACTCAATCATCCAGAAAAGGCTAAAGAACTCCTTCACCTTTAGTCTAGAAGGAGTGGAAATGTTATTTAGGCAAGATCGCTGTCTGAGTTTCTAATATTAGATAGGGGAGAGCATCTTAGGCACAGATTTTGAGAGACTCTTGTTAGAGACTGCTCGGTCATCATGACCTCTAAGTCCTTACAAAATGGAGGGGCCTGCTCTGAAAAGAAAAACCTTTCACAGTCCCTCCTAACCACTGCTACAGCAATGTTTCAGCTTAAGGTCAATCCTCTTGTTCCCTCTGCTTTGTTCAGGTGAGTCCTTACCAGGTGAAGTGAGAAAGCAGTGGTTTTCTCAGGCTTCCTTAAATATGTCCATGCAGTTAGCTCTAATTGGAACTGTATAATTACTTTTGTTGCAGTAGTCACAGATGAACTGACTTTTATTGCACTGAGGTTGTATTTGAGGTCTTTCTTTGCAACATAGTCTATTCAATTCAATTCAGTTCTATTTTATTTATACAGTCCCAAATCACAACAACAGTCGCCTTAAAGGCGCTTTAGATTGCAAGGTAGACCCTACAATAATACATACAGAGGAAAAACCCAACAATCAAATGACCCCCCTATGAGCAAGCACTTTGGCGACAGTGGGAAGGAAAAACTCCCTTTTAACAGGAAGAAACCTCTGGCAGAACCAGGCTCAGGGAGGGGCAGCCGTCTGCCGTCTGGTTGGGATGAGAGAAGGACGACAGGATAAAAGACAGAAACAGTTTTGTGTTGTTGGTTTTTTTTAGTAATGAATAAAATCAAATACTTTTCATGTACCTTTTAAAATAAAACTTTTCTTTTCAATTAATTTAAATTCATTTCACAGTTCATACGAACGGGAGAAGTACACAAAGCGCTGACGACTATGTCTGATGTACCGGATAAGTGAAACAGTGGCGCCTTGATAGGCTGCAATTAGTCGTTAATATTTCAAATTAAGTTTTTGTAAATCAGGGTTTTATCATGGTAAAGAAAAATGCTAGCAGTACAAATTTGAATAATTAAGAATCACTGAAGCATATATGTGATACTGTGCGGGGGATCAGTAGTTATATATTATTAATATTATTTATAATAATTTAAAAAGCCTCTGAAACTACAGGAAAAAAGCATCGACTGAATGGCCAAAAACATTTTCACTTCCAGCTGAAATGCTTCTCATAAAATTAATTAATTAAAGTTGGCTGAAAATGACGAGTTTTAAATGCATCTGTAGTTCCTGAAAATTGTCAATGATGGGATGCGAGACAAGCGTTTTTGAGTGACACAAACAGATGGTAGCAAAATGTATTTTGCTTACCTGTTTCAGCCTGAGCTGAGATGCTTTCATGGTAACATTTTTTTTTATTATTATATCTTTAAAATCAGACATTATCAGCTTTAGGATAGAATATTGATATGCAAGTCTGTGAATTGTAACATTCAGGCTGATGAAGAAAGTAGAGTTTCATTTAAAACTTCTTAAGGAGACACTTCCCTTTAAATGAAAGAAAACATGAACCTTTCTCTTAGTGCTAAGCTAAGGTCACTGGCACATCAAATACTCAGAGCCTTTCTAACACTGACCGGGGGGGAGATGTGTGATTCATTACTGTTACATCATAAGATAAACCTTGTAGTTTTCATATAAACCAGATGAGAAGCCTGTTTAGCAGCTTACTGCTGCTTTAAATTACAACTGGCTTCATTAAAAACACTTAGCCATACATAACCTGCCCGGAACCAGAATTCATACAAGCAACTAGCTGGTGAACCTGGTTGAGCCTTTGATGGCTAAAAAGAGATATTCCTATAAAAACCCAAGTTATTTATATTGCTCTGTAACTGTTGGATGCATAAATAAATGATCAGTAATGTTGTCATATCAACTTAAACAGTAATGATGTTGAGTTTCAGTCTTTGCGCTTCACCTCTATGTTCCCAAAGTGCTCAAAAATATCATCCAAGAAAAATTTTAAAGCATTTGGCAAATTGTAGGTTAAACTGGATACTAAACTGGAGTGGTGTAACAAGGTGGTCATTACTAGATTATTTCTAATCACTAGTCATAGGCCGAACTCAACCCATCTTCATATTGTGCTTTTATTTAAACTTTTATTGTGTTGATAACTTCTGCCTACAGGTAGTCATGTACTACCAGGCTACCTAAATATTACACCTACTGGAGCTGCTTAACCATGGAAACCAATGACATGAAACTCCCAGCATGCAGTTTTTGTGCTGATGTTGATGCCGCTATGCAGTAATACCAATTACAGCTGATTGTGAAGTGTCTAGGATGGAAGAAATTTCACAAACGGTGGCTCCTTATTACAGTACGACACTTGAATTCAGAAAGAGCCATTCTTTCACCGATGTTTGTAAATGCAGGCTTCATGGGTAGATATTTGATCCTATAAACCTGTGGCAAAAGGACTAAAAACACCTGAATACAAAGATTGAGGTGACGTGGACCCTCCACAACAGTCCCAGTTTTTCCCAAGGGGGCTACCCCTTTGGAAAATTAACACTGGATTAAAGGTGTGGATTTATACTTTTGTCCCTATACTGTATATACTCAGAACTGCCCTTGTGGTGGGACCTGTCACAGTAGTTATTAAACAACAGGAAAACCATACTCACTGCACTATCATTGTCTGTATTTGGGAACAGGAACTGTATGAAATATCATCTCACCCTCTGGTGTTTGTTTTTCATTTGAAGACAATGAGCTGCTGTTTCGTACAGCGGAAGGGGACGTTGTCCAGCTTAACATTGACACCTTGGAGCAAAGGGTTGTCGTTCCAAACCAGCTGTTTGTGAGTACATTTTCTCCAAGACCAATAACTTTACTATCGACTGCTGCTGCTGTACTGAGTGTGTTCCTAATGTGAGTCTATCTCTGTGTGTTTTTGTCTGTATCCCATCCAGGATAGATCCAGAGCTGCCAAGTACCAAGTGTCTCCAGACATGCAACATGTGCTGTTTGCCTTTGAAGTAAAACCGGTGAGAAATCTAGCTGGAATATTTTGTTTTCTCAGACTTTGTCATTTCCTG
>VUQG01017767.1:24857-40614 GCA_015106755.1 Etia nguti
AAAGAAAAATGTGTTTTGCTGTTTTTACCTTTTAAAACATGAAGAGTACAGAAATAGTTCCATGAAGATGTTCAAATAGAAGTCCTTGGATTCAGCATAGTTAAAAGATGTCTCTCTCCATACAGAAAGGGATTCAAAATGAGCTCTACTGAGAAAGAAAAACAGTATCTGGAGTAGTTCCAGCTATTGTGAATCACTAAAACTATTTTGGTGATGTCAGTGAAACACTCAAAGATTAAAATAGTTTCTAGTTTTTAATGGACTTCAGTAGAGGTCAAATACTGTTGGTCAATCCGTAACTTTTTTTTATAATGAAAACTATGAGCTGTGACTGAGAGCTTAGAAGGAAGACATTTGTTTAGCTGTTCTATAATTTTTGTGGAAAATCAGCTATTTTAGGAAACCATATCTAACATACACCATACTGCCAAAAGTCGCTCGTCTAGCTGCACACTCACATGAACTTGAGTGACGTCCCATTCTTAATCCATAGGGTTTAATATGATGTCGGTCCACCCTTTGCAGCTATAACAGCTTCACCTCTTCTGGGAAAGCTTTCCACAAGGTTTAGGGGTTTTTTTTGGGAATTTTTGACCATTCCGTCATAAACACATTTATGAGGTCATCCCAAAGATGTTCTGTCGGGTTCAGGTCAGGGCTCTGTGCAGGCCAGTCAAGTTCTTCTACTTCCACATCCATGTCTTTAATGACCTTACTTTGTACACTGGTGTGCAGCCATGTTGGAACAGGAAGGGGCCATCCCCAAACTATTCCCACAAAACTGGGAGCATGAAATTGTCCAAAATGTCTTGGTATACTGAAGCATTAAGAGTTCCTTTCACTGGAACTCACAGAGCTCCCTAGCGTCACACATGCTTGTAGAAGCAGTCTGCCTGCTTAGGTGCTTGATTTTGTTGGACAACAAGCCCTGGCTTGCAGTCTCAGTTCTAATTCATTTCATCCATGTGGCCATGGAAGTGTTTGGAACATCTGATTTCAATGATTTCAGTGGGTGAGTGAATACTTTTGGCAATATAATGTACATTTACAGTCCTCTAATTACTAATATATCTATATCTATATCTATATCTATATATAGATATAGATATAGTGACCATGCAAAATGCACTGAACACACTGTCATATAGACTTGTCTAGAACATGTAGAGTCTCCAAAAAATAAAATCCATACTTTTGTGCATCATTTTTCTCCAGTGATTTTCTTGAAGCACTGCAGGAATAATGCACTTGACATGCCCAATTTTCTGTGACACGGCTGCATTCCTCACTTGGAGTTTGTCTTCTTTCAGAAAGCCATCACCGAGGGGGGCATGGTTATCCAGTTTTTTTATGCTTGATGACTGTTGGTTATCATGTTTCAAGGATCCCAGTAGATTCTTACTGATGTACCATCCAGGAATGGCTGCAGTAAGCAACTATTTTACACGTCCAAGTTTATAAAGCATCAAAAAACACAAAAAAAATCTGGTTCTTGATCTTTAATGGCACAGTTTCCTCATGAACTTGTGTATCTTTTTATTCTTGGTAATGACTATGCTTACCTACAATTGCCTATTGTCATTATATATCCTGAAAGAAAAACGTGGATCATCACTAAATCTGTCGTGCAAATTGCCTGCGTAGCTGAAGCTCATTATGGCTTATTCCTTATTGAGTTTTTTTATTGTTTAAAAACTATTAAAAACAAATTAGCAAGCAATAGTACTGTGCTGGGCGACAGGCGTGCAATATGAACATGCTTGCTATTTCAAACTGACCTGCTCCTTCAAATCAAATTCCACCAGCTAGTTTGAGAGACTGTTTGAGAGACTTCTAAAGCAGCTCTGTGCTATCACAGCTCTTCATTTAGCCTTTTTATGATATACAAAACTGTATATTTAGATTGTGTTTGAAAAGGATGAGTGCTGTATTGACACAGTATTGGTTTTGTTGTATGAAAAATGCTAGTCCGTCTTTTACTGAGCTTAAAAGTTTCATCGATCCAGCACCTGATGGTGTTTTGTTTCATTCTCTCACTTACTCCATTTTTCCCTTGTTGACTTTAAATTATTTTCTGTTTAGATTGTGTTCCTTAAATGAGTTACGGCCCCGCGTTTCATCGGCTTTTCCTTCAAAGCTTTTCCTTTGTGCTGTAATTGCTCTTATCGTATCATTTGCTTAAATTACAGATACATGGCTGTGAGAAAATATTAACATTTCAAGTGTGTGATGAGAGTTTGCCTTTTGCCGAGGGAAGAAAGCAGGTGAATTTGCATATGGTAATAATGTACCTGATTGTTCCTCTCACAAACGCTGTTACTGTAGCTCTGCGTTTGATTTAATGAACCACCAAGGTTGTGCAGGAAAGGAAAAAAAATGAGATGAGCTCTCGTCTTTTGTCTCTCTCTGACCCGGAGATGCGTTTTCTTTTTTTTTCTTTTTTTCTTTTTTTCCCATCACAGTTTGTGAATATAATGATTTCCCATTAAGTTTATCAGAAGTGGAGCAATTTATCATCAAGTGTTTCATCAGCACAGAAAAATGTGCCGTGTGTGTTTGTGCCTGTGCCTGCGTGAAGCCGAGCATCAGATGTACAGTGAGAGGAGCCAGGAGATGAATCCTGTGACGCTCCCCTCATTAAACCACAAGCAATTACTCCACCATGACAGTGCAATCAGTGAGGCTGGGTCAGTGCACACACACACACACACACAAACACTTATACACACACACAGCGGAAAAAGAGATTGTATTGACACAAATAAGACGATGGATTTAAGAGAAAATGACCAGTGAAAGTTTTATTTGACAAAATTAGACGTCTCACAACTTCACTCACCAGCACACATCCGAGCACGCAACTGCAACAACACAAATAAGCAACCGTGCTGCTCGCCCTGCTAAGGTAGCTTTGATGTTGCTGCTTTCATCTCTGCCCTTTTGAAATGGCTATCTTTTGGCTTTTTGCACTTTCACTCTTTTCTCTCATCTAATTCCCTTGAACATTAAAAATCACGTGAGCGTGAATCCAGATACGGATGCCCTACAATTGTAACTCTGAGAGGCCATTCAGTATTATTTATGACTGTATCAGTTTTGTTCTGAAAGTAAATCTCAACCCTGAAACTTAATGCATGTCTTTTAATCTTTTGCTAGGCTGAGGTTTTTTTGGTGTTTTTTTAATGTAACTCTTTGAAAGCTGTCCATCCTGTCCCACGGCTGCTTTGTAACACTCGCCAACCGCCAGCTTCCCTCCTTTTTACACTGCCCTGCATTGATCTGTTTTCCTCAGATGTTGATCCCACTATATAAAACTTTGATTTGCTCAATAGCATCCAAAGATCAGAGCTAAAAGGACTTATGTCTTTCTGTTTTCCTCCATCTCACAAGTGATGTGAGGCTTAAATTTCACTGAAGAGGGTACAGCTGACAGGCTAGTCACACCATCACAGCCTGAACTACAGACATCAGACAGTCTTGCATTCATCTGCTTCATACTGGCACCTGTCGAAGCGGTGAAAACACTGGAGTGTATAGACAGAGGTTTTAAGTGTCCCACGCTCATCTGACAGCGGTGCATCTAAATTCCTTCAGGCAATGCTGCTGTGGGTGCCGAAGGCTTAAATCAGCAGTGTAACCAGCAATTTAGCTCAATCACGGCCGACCCCCTGCAGACAGCGCAGAGTTCTCAATGAGCGGGGGGGGTGAAGCTTGCATCTACATATGTCTTTAGCAATGTGTGTGTGCCTGCAGGGCCGAAGCCGACTCCAGCGCCTTGATTAGCAACAGAAATGGTTTCATGCCGAGTTGAAGAGGAACCCAGTGTGAACTATAATGAGGGAGATTTCTTTTAACACTCATGCATTAACAAGGTGTTGACTGAGAGTGTATCGGCTTGGATTAAGATAATGTTGTGTTGTTATTAAAAAAAAAACAATTTTGTGGCTTAAAGATGAAAAATGAAGTAGATATAGAGGCTATGAAATGTGCTACACATTATGGCAAACTGAGATTTCAGAGCTTTCAATGCAAAAGTCAAAGAAATATTAATGTCGATGGCTACTGTTTCACCTTTTTTTGTCCAGGTCTTCATATTCGAAAACAACATCTACTACAGAACGACTGTGGAGAGTCGAGCGATCCGCCTGGTGTCCACTGGCAAAGAAGGAGTTGTCTTCAATGGCCTCGCTGACTGGCTGTATGAGGGTAAGATGACAAAAAAAAAATCGTACCAAAATAAAACAATGCTCGAAATAATATTTAGTCCTTTATGTTGCAAATGCTGGGATTTTCTTCAGAGTTCAGATCAAAGAGGGATTTCTTTCATCTTTAACGAGTGGTTGAAGTTGAACTCAATTATGGATTCTGAGAATGAATTGCAAGGGCTCAGTGCACATCTCATTTCGAAACCAGGCCAGGTAATATGCTATTATAAAGTCTCTGCTTTTCAGAAAGGTTTTCTAGAAGATTTCAGATGCTGGGTATGGGGATTTTGTCCCAGTCAGCCACAGGAGCTTTAGTGAGGTTGGACTGTGATGTTGACTGCATTTGAATTGATTTGAACAGCCCAGTGTTGTTGCATGGGGTTTAGGTGAGGAATCTGTAGAGGTCTGTCCAGCTTTTTCTCTTTCTTGCATTGAGGATTTGTTGTGCCAAGACCATAGACTGAATAGAAAAGATGGACATAGTCACTGTAATATCATCCCCTGATTTCTGGATTCACTTTTAAAACCTCTACTTCAGAAATCCTGTCTTCAGTGGGATTTGGATTTTTATAAACCAGACATGGATATATTCTAGACAGTTTTAACTAATGCTAGTGCTGCCTAGTTAGCTTGTTCAGCAAAGTCCATTAGTGATATTAAATGTGGCTGCCCGCTAGCAAATAAGCCTAAAACAAAACCTACTTGCCAGAAAAATATCCGACTCTGTGTCTAAAAAGAGCCGAACACTGAACAAAACAAAATACCGCCTAGCTGTCACTCACAGTGGCCAAACATGTAATATTACATTTTTAAGAAAATGAATCACCCTCTGTAAAATTGTCTTGAAACATAATCACAGCCCATGATTCAATAGCTTGAAGAAAGAGCTTTAGCCCCAATAAGTTGAATTAATTGTTTTCTATGAATTTATCATTTTCTTGCAATATTGTGGAGGAATTTTATCTCACTCTTTACTTTTTTTCCTATTTGGTTGTTTCAGTTCACTGAGATTTGCAGGTATTAGTTTATGCACAGCTCTCCTACAGTCCTGCCACAGCATTTCAACCTGGTTGAGGTCTTGACTTTGATTCGGCCATTGCAGCACTTTGGGTTTTTTTTCTTAATCAGCCCTTCTGTTGCAGATTTATTGCTCGTGCTTGTTCTGTTGCATGACCCAATTCTGGCCAAGCTTCAGCTGTTGGACAGATATCTTCAGATTTGACAACATTTTGCTATACAGAGAGGCTTGTGGTCAACTCAGTGACTGCAAGATGCCCTGTGGCTGCAGTTGACAGTTAGTATGAGGTGTTTGTGCTGATATGCTGTGTTTGGTTTTTGCAGTACACGGTGCTGTGCATTATGGCCAGACATCTGCACTTTGGTCTCATCTGTCAAAAGGACATTGTTCCAGAAATCTAGCAGTTTTGTTCAGATGTACTTTTGCAAACCTAGGCTGTGCTGCCATGTTCTTTTTAAAGAGAAGAGCCTTTGAGCTTTCCAGGGTTAGCCATTCAATATTTATCTATTTGTATTGTCAGAAATTTTAACTTTTAACATGCTAGCTGAGGCCCTTAGAATCTGAGATTTAGCTCTTGGATTTTTTGCGGTTTCTCTGAGCATGGTACAGTGTGACTTTGGGGTGAATTTGCTGAACATTCCACTGCTGTGAAGATTGTGCCATTGTGTTGACATGCACTTCAGTGCTCCAGATGAGCAAACTGGCAACAGAGGTGTACAGAGGTACAGTTGCTGCTGATCATTTAATCATGTTCATTTGATTAGGAGCATCGGGCTGCTACTTACCCTCATATTTCCAATGGAGGCAGTATGGATGTACTTAATTTTTCTAAGTAGCTGTAGAGACCATTCAGCTGCCCTTAAACATGTTCATTTTTGCTTTAAAGTTTGTGATGTTAATAGTCTGCACCCTACTGTACTACTGTACGCATGTCTTCATCTGGTAATCCTCCCTTCACCCCGGTCTCGGCAGATGGCCGCCCCTCCTTAAGTCTGGTTCTGCCAGAGGTTTCTTCCTGTTTGGAGTTTTTCCTTCCCACTGTCGCCAAAGTGCTTGCTCAAATCAATCGTATGATCGTCGGTGTTTTCTCCGTTTCTTTGTATTATCTTAGGGTCTTTAACTTGAGGCAACTATTGCTGTGATTTGGTGCTGTATAAATAAAATTGAAGTGAATTGAACTGTAGCATCTAGATTTCCTCTTAAATCTTCTTTAGTTGTTTTTTGGCCAGTTGGACACAGTAGAAATAAGCCATAAATACTTCCACCTCCAGCGTTAACACGTTGAAGTCATAATAACAACATGTGCATTTACTTCAGGTCGTGTTTCTATCCAGCCCGTGAAGGCAAGTTTATTATTCACTCTTGTATTTGGGTTTTTTTTTTTTCTTTACTCTAAATCTGAAATCCAAATATCTTTCTTTTTAGCATCTACATGCTCTGCTGGGTTCACCAGCTAATTTAGTTGCCAGCTGTGTCTTCTGTTTGGTGCTACAGGTAGTGTTGCCCACGGAAGATTTATAGAGCTTTTTTCGCTCCCAACAGCTGCTTGCCGCATCTGGGTATGCACTCATTAAGTTCACCAGGTAGTCACTAACTTCATCTACCTGCTGTTTGGTGCTGGGTGTTAGTTTATGAGGTTGTTTTGTGTATTTTCCCACTGAAAATAGCAGCCTGCCACCTGAACAACACAAAAATGAAAGTAAACTTTAGGTCAGAGGCTTCAAGAAACTTTTTAATATGTACTGCATTTCGACAGCTACACTTGAAAACCATTTTAATCCAGTCTTTTGACACCTGCCTCTCCCTACGGTGTGTTGTGTATTTGTGTGCGTGATTCCATTTGAAAGCACGCAGCTGGCTACATCTCAGCACCCCTCCTCCTTCAGTCTTCGCATTGCTTGCATTTGCGTTCTGGCAATTTTAATTAATTCATGTCTGCAGCGCTGCAATCTCACTCAGCAGATGTTCAAAAGCCAACATACTTGCGATTTAATATGAGACATTTCCCGATTACGGGATATGTGGGACAGACATTGTAATTACATACCTCTTGATTATGGTTTTGTGTACAGATGCACTGTCATGTTTGAGAATAATCTTTTGAAGTTTTAAGGTAATTTTATTTAGACTTCTACATTGTTATTTCTATTAATTGTGGATTTATTCCGGGGGAGGAGGGGCTGGGATAATAACGCAGGGCAAATGTAATTGCAAAATGCCAATTATTACGAGAGAAATTCTGTTACAGTGCATGAACTGCTTCAGGGTCGGCTCTAATCGTTTTTTCATTAATGGGATTATTTCTTTGTTGGAGACACAGAACATGACATGAAAGAAGTAATCCATTACCAGTGCTGAGGCAAGATTTGCCTGCTGTGTTTTCCTACTGTGTTGTAAGGATTTATCTGCGGATAACACACTGTCTCACAAAAACAGAGACGATGCAGCTTATGTATATTTCCCACGCATTTCTTAGAGTGTTCACAGTGCACACTGTCAGGTCAGAAGGATTTGGCAGAAGTTGTATGAATATGGTTCAAGGTGAGGTTGCCTCATTTTTGGAAGGCTGTACATTCAACTTTAAAATGTTTTTGCTGTTGTTTCAGTGAATTTGCTTAAAAGGGCTCAAGGAAATGCGTCTCATTTTATACATCTATTTAGGTGTTTATCTGTATATTCATTTCAAATCTTACAGTACTGTGCAAAACTCTTGAGCCTTCCCTCATTTCTTTATATTTTAATTCCAAGGAGTCAGACTTTATTGTCTTTTTTTTTTTTTAATTGGTCATGAGCAACAAATCTCCAGCTTTTCTGAAGGTCCTTCAAAGTTTTTCATTTTCAGTCCACGTCTTTTACCTTCCTGTTTTCAGAGAAATATGTTTTTTGATTGTTAAATCACTTAACACTGATCTATGAATCATTCAGTAATAAAAAAGCACCTAACTCATGGGATGAACTAGTGTTGTGTCTACACATACTGACAATGTTGCTACAAACCAATTTTAAATGATATCTTTGTTACTAGCAGCCTGTTGCAAAACACATTTTTCGTTCGCATGTCTTTAGTTGCATCTATGAAAATGCCAAAGATAACACAGTTTGACAGCCATAAAGTAGTATTTTTTTCCACCAGCAAGGTGATTCCCAAAGAGATATTAGCTGGAAATTTGGGATATCTCAGCATGGTGTGCAACATGTCCTTAAAAAGTGCAGGAACAAAGGAGGAGTATATAAAAAACAAACAAACTATACAGCAGATGATCAGTATAATCAGAAGCCTCATCAGGTCTCAGCGGAAGGACGGCTGTCATGGAGGGGGGGATAACATGGAGAAAAGGCTGAGGTATATCACATCACACAAGAACTGGACAAAATCAATAGCAACAGGTCTTATGGAGTGATGCATGCATGGTAAATGGCCTGTATTTGTATAGCACTTTACACTACATTCAGTCATCCGCCCATTCACACACTGGTGATGGCAAGCTACATTGTAGCCACAGCTGCCCTGGGGCGCACTGACAGAGATAAGGCTGCCGGACACTGGCACCACCGGGCCCTCTGACCACCACCAGTAGGCAACGGGTGAAGTGTCTTGCCCAAGGACACAACGACCGAGACTGTCGGAGCCGGGGCTCAAACCGGCAACCTTCCGATTACAAGACGAACTGAGGAGAGATTCCCAACAGTCAGTGTCTACAGCCAGCAGACACTCACTACTGTGGATCTTCACTCACTACTGTGGATCAAAATTGACTGAATTATGGACACAGAAAAGTGCCATCAAATTATAGATCCACCAACATCATCTGGGAGGCATGTGATTGGCAACAGCTTAATTTGCCTGACACTGACCCCAAACACACGGCCAAAGCAGTATAACATTGCCAGTTCTTTTATTGCATTAAAAAAAGCAAAAACAAACACAATTGAACACTATCAGTCATGGATTGGGCTCCTCATGGCCTGGATCTCAATATTATTGAAGCAATGTTAATCCCAAAGGGGAATTGTGTTGTCATAGCAGTGCACATACAGTAGACGACAAATGAATCATATAAAATTCAGTGTAGAATGAGAGATATAAATGGATAAATATAGAGAGTTAAGGCTGTGTTAAAGAATAAAGGTGATCATACCAAAACACAAAGAAATGAGGGGCTGTGCAAGCCTTCCACACAGCACTATCATGCTGATATTTAAAGAAAACATGCAATTTCTATGTCCGAACTATCATATCAAGTGGAATATTTAATGATTCATATTTTTGCTAAAGCATCACAATTCTCTTTTAATTTTCAGACTTAGTGTTGTGGGTTTAAACAGTTCTCAGACAGGAATAATTATGTGCCAGCCTTTGATGCTGATCAATAGTGGTAGGAATAATTCCACACTTGTCATAAGAGAGCATCAACCAACACGAGCTCTACCTTTGATCAGGAGATTAAAGATAGTGAAGTCATGAGACGCTGGAAAGACTTTCACAATAAATTGTCGAGCTGCGGGTTTGGGGAGGTGGAATAGATGAGCTCTCGTATGAGTACAGCGCGTGGGTTTGTCTTTTCTCATGTCATTAACGTCTGCGGATCTGTGGAATTTGGTTGGAAATGTGGCGTCTCTTTTGTGACTGGAGGGTTAGCCAGCCGCAACCGAAAGAGGGGGAAACATCAGCTGCACAGTCAACCTCTCCACTGATTTCTCACAGAGAATATGTGAGAAATGGATAACTATCCCATCTTTCTGTGGGAAAAAATTATAGCATCTATAAAGAGCTTCATAACAGAGGTCTTTTTAATGCTTTGGCCTTCATAAAACAATAGATTAATTGAATTGTGCTCCTTTTTTAGAGTCTCTGCTGATTTTATTTGGGGACTGACCTCGAAAAATCAAGCTGCACTGCAGCAAATTACCCTCTGCCATAGAGTGAAAATTCAATCAAATTCTGTGTGAATAGTTTCCTTTGCCAGCTGTGACAGCAAAAAAACAAGATTGGCTAGTTGGAAAACAAAATCAAAATGTCCTCATCAAGGCTGGACTGATCAGTCTGTGTTGGAACATGCTTTTCACAGAGTTCTTCTGCCCCCTGCTGGGTTAAATGCCACCCACAGGTAAAAAGAAACTCTTGGACTGAAATACAAGCAGAGCGAGTATGGAGCCCTTTTCTAATAATTATGTTTTTCTTGTTAAAAGAAAAGATGTTCAGTCCACTGTCCAAATAATTGGGCATATTAACCAGTTTCAAAGAGAATGTACCAGTAATTTTGCCACATGTTTAGAAATGTATATCAATAATATATTTGTTTTACAGAGGAGATCCTGCAGACCCACATAGCTCACTGGTGGTCTCCAGATGGATTGCGTTTGGCCTACATGACCATCAATGACACGCTGGTGCCAAAAATGGAAGTGCCGTTTTTTACTGGAGCGCCATATCCCGCGAGTCTAGACTATCACTACCCAAAGGCAAGTCCCCACCAGCAAATCTTACAGCTTAACGAATTCGTAGTTTTTACAATGAAAATGTCATCCGTGAGTAACGATAAAGCTCAGAGCCAGGTCTAAGTGGGCGAGGCATCTACAGTAGAAGTAGCAGGTCTATTCAGACTCATTTCTCTCTGTTCTTCAGTGATCTGTCCAAAAGATTAACAAATTATGTACAAAATATTTTGGTCCTTTGAGAAGGAGTCAACGGTTCAAGCCTGTGTCCATTACAGACTTGGAGGAAGAAGTTAATTACAATGCCCAATGTGCAATTTAGGAAGAACATTCATGTGATGTTTCATTTAAGCCTCGTTATCCGAAAAGAGCTTGTGATTAAAATGATCCGTTGTTTTAGAGAAACTGATATTAAACTGTGTGACCTAAACATGTGCTGAAACACGACTAAAAGGCACAAACTGAGACTATTCAGTGTGCAAATAAGAAGCCTGTGACTAACAAGCTTGTCACATCAAAATTATGAGAGATGTCAGTGAACTTCCCTTAAGAGGACAAAAGATCAGTTATTGCAGCTTTTGACCTTTGGTATCTAATTTCCTTGCAGGCTGGAGAAGAAAACCCTGTAGTGCACCTGTCAGTGGTGAGCCTCCACGGTCCTCTGCACACGGTGGCGATGAAGAAACCCGATGACCCCCGGATAGGGTGAGTGACTGAATCTGAAGGTGCCTCGCTGTGTATAAAGTAACAAGCACCGAGATATATTTTCTTAAAGGAGACAGTGCTGCTTGTCAGAGGTGTCATGTGTTCTCACCTTCTGCTTTTCCAGGAGGGAATATTACATCACCATGGTGAAATGGGCAACCAACACCAAACTGGCTGTCAACTGGCTGAACAGAGCCCAGAACAACTCCATCTTGACACTGTGTGAGGCGACCACTGGAGTCTGCATTAAGGTGAAACAAAGTGTGAAATTAGATGCCACTCTTTCCCCGTTGTGTTAAAGTATTACACTTGTGACATTCGATGTTTTCCTGGGAGAAGACTGAAAATGAATCTGGCTTACATGTTTTTCATGTCGATAAACACAAGCACTGTAGTTTATTTTGAATCAAACATCAAACTGCTGCTGCAGATACTCATTAGAGAAAAATAGGTCCTAACAAGGGCACCATTAGTCCTGCAAGACTAAGGTTGCTATGTATACCACATTGTCCAGGTATTTTTTTAACAAGCGTTCATCGTGGTGAATATCCTTCACTGTAGCGTGAGATGAGGAGCTTGTGTTCTTGTGAAACAGATGCTTATATAAACCCCCATAAAAGTCCTTTTTTTTTTTCACTTTACACAATAAGCGATATAGAGAGCAGGCATGTCAAACATTTCGTAAGGTGGGCCTCATACAGCCACTTTTTGATCTTAAGTGAAACTCCCCTTTCTGTCAGTCTGAAGACGTTTAACTGTACATTTAATCCCATTTAATAGAATAAAAAGAAATGCCATTTCAACAATATGTCTTAGTTTTTTTACAGTGAAAATACTGTTTAAAGTCCAAAAGCTCTGCCCGCCTTCACATTATCCAGAAGCTTCCACCTGGCTAGACTGTAGTCTTGGTCCCCGGGCCTTATGTCTGATACACCTGATGTAGAGTGATAGTTATAGAGTTATTGATCTTCACAGACACTGTGGATGGAGACAACAGACAGTCCTCTATGGCTGATATTTATGCAAAGATGCTGGTTTCTTTAAGTCGTGTATCAGTCTTTTAATTATTCCTGTCCAATCTATTACATAAAACAGAAAGAGAAGCTTCTTCTAGACTACAGCTGATGTGCACAAACCATGACTTTCATATCAAACATCACAAAGTCACATTGTTCTTGCTTTAGCTCATCAGTTTGAATCCCAGCTGTGACCTGTCAGGTGTTTTTTTTGGCCACACTTGCATGTATGAGATTGGTATTGAGAGTCTTGTCTGGCACTGTCATATATGCTATAGTTATATATAGCCAACAGCATCAAGTAAAGAGAGACTGGGTTTGTTTGTCTAATTTTTTGGCAAGAATATACAGTGACGTGAAAAAGAAATTGTTCACAGGCTTGCACAGTCTTCTGAAATCTTTCTTGTACACAAATTAAGTACACCCTTATTGCTTCCTTAGGAATTAAGATGGAAATGAGCAGCCAAGTGCCACCGCTCGAATACATTTGATTAATTGATCATCAGCTCCTCTATAAAAGCAGAGGTTTTGGCAGTTTGTTGGTCTGAAGCGTTCAGTTGTGTATTAACAGAGTGCCAAGGAGAAACGACTTCAGCAGTGATTTTAAAGAAGTAATTCTTGCTGGTCATCAATCTGGGAAGAGCTATGAGACAATTTGCAAACAATTTAAAGTCCATCATTCTAGAGTAGGAAAGATTATTCACAAATGGAAAACATTCAGGATAGTCACCAGTCTTCTCTAGTGAGGATGTCCCTGCAAATTCACCCCAAGGTCACAGAGAAATGTCAAAAAATCCAAGAGCTATGTTAAATGTTGAATGTCAAAATGGTACAATTAGAAAAAGATGAACAAGTATAGCTTTTCTGGAAGGGTTGCCATAAGAAAACTTTTTCTCTCTAAAAAGAATATGGCAGCACAGCTTAGGTTTGTAAAGTTGTATCTTAACAAACTACAAAACCTCTGGAATAATGTCCTCTGCACAGTCAAGACCAAAGTGGCCATACTGCAGAGTGCCATGTTTGACGAAAACCAAACACAACATATCGGCACAAAGAAAGCTTTCACAGCTTTCTTTTAAATAACTGTAAATGTAAAACCTTTTTAGATGTATCTTTTCATTTCCCTCCTATTTGCTGAATTAAGCTTTCAGCTCAGATCCTCTTATTCTTTTCAGAAACATGAGGATGAGAGTGAGAGTTGGTTGCACCGACAGGTATGTGATGAAAGATGGAGAAGTGTAGTTGGTTAAAAAACAGACTCTTTTTCTCCGTGTGTGCATGAGCAAGTACACAGATAAAGATATAAAAAGCCCTGCAGGCACATTTTTGTAACTTCTCTCCTCTCTTCAGAACGAGCCGCCGCTCTTTTCCAAAGATGGACACAAGTTCTTCTTCACCAGGGCGATCCCTCAGGGTGGCAGAGGAAAGTTTTTCCACATCTCTATGTCCACATCTCTGGTATGTAATGTTAAACTTTTGTTTGTAATATTTTTCCTTTGTCCTGTTGTGTGAGTGTCTAATTTGTGTTACTTCCCTTTAGCCCAACACTAGCACAGACATACTTCAGTCCCTAACCTCTGGAGACTGGGATGTGACCAGGATCTTGGCCTACAATCATGAAAGAAACCTCATGTAAGACCTTAAGATGCTTTCACATTTTTAAATGCAGTCCTGGCTCTCTTGTTATCTGACAGCAGTGTTCGGATGATTCACAGTTACTTCCTGAGCACGGAGGATGACCCCAAACGACGGCACTTGTACAGGTAGCGCTTTAGTTAAAGTCATCTTGGTGATTTTTTTTCAAGTGCCGCTTTAAGTATACATTATTTACTCTGTGCCATCCTGCAGTGCTGACACAATCGCTCCATTCAACCGCTGTTGCTTGTCCTGTGAGTTCAAGTGCGGCTATATGGATGTTTCATTCAGCCACGACATGCAGTACTTCTTGCTCAACTGTAAAGGTGAGCGTCCTTTACCTTGAATCACTTGAGAAAGACTTGGACTAAAAGTGTTTTACATAACAGCACTCCTGACAGTGAAGGCCTACTGGGAGACTCAGAGAGCGTTTTCAGTAGAAAGTGTAATTGAATTAGTGCTCCATGTCAGGTAGAGAGCTTATATCGAACTGGACGTTAGCAGATAACTTCAAACCACTGCAGGATCCTCCTGATTAGCAGTAAGAATAAACAGCTCGTCTGACTGCTTGCAAACAGTCACGTGAGTACTAACAGAGGGTGTGTGGCTTTCAGCGTTTGTAGCGTTTATTACACGAAGAAAGCTCAGTGATTAGCTGTTGTTTAGTAGTAGAAGTCTCTTGTGTTCCTTAGAGACACTCCAGCAGAAAAATACAATGACATTTTTTGGCTTCAACACTGGGCAACATCATCGAGGTTTCTATGGAAGCTGATTTGTTTAAGGGGCTCACATCGGAGAGGAAAAGTGCCAGTGGCTTTCTTCATTAATTGGATCTTTGGAGAGCAGCTCCATTGTAAAATAATAAGATACTTCCTCATGGGACGGAAGTAGATTATTAACTGCAGAGCTGGCTGAGAGTGCTGTTTTAAGATTATTCTGCTGCAGAGGGTTGGGTTTCAGTGGCTTTATTATTGCCTTCCTGGAGGCATTTGAGCCTTTTATCAGCAGCTTGTTATGTGATATTTTATCATGCTTATCCAATAACTTCTATTATTACATTTCCGTTAGCTGATCATTTTTCCCTGCATTGTTCTTTGTAGGACCAGATATACCGAGTGTGGCTGTCTATAGAACTGAGGACAAAGAGAGTAAGTGTATGCCTGCATCACCACGCCTACAACACGTCTACAAATATGTTTAATGATAAATACATTTGGACTTGAGAATTTGTAACAGGTTTTTCCCTTGAACTGCAGAGGTGTTTGACGTGGAGACAAATAAAAGACTAAACAACACATACAACAACATGCAGATGCCCAGAGTGGAGTACAAAACCATTGACATAGAAGGCTACAGTAAGTGTGCGTCTGTGTAACCTAACGTGCACCTAATTCTTGTTTTCTAAAGTCATTAAAGATGTATGATATACAATTATTCATCCCTCGAGAAAGAGCAGTTCAAAGAAATGACGATGAGCGGTTGTAAAGTCTTGACCACAACTTTACACTGTAATAAGATAAGAAATAGGAAGTCTGTGTTATAAGACCCTTTAGCCCAACACTAGCAGACATACTTCAGTCCCTAACCTCTGGAGACTGGGATGTGACCAGGATCTTGGCCTACAATGAAGAAAGCGGTGAATGCTATTCAAAACCCCACAAGGCTGGCCGCTTTGATCGAAAATGTGGGAAGAGCTGTGAGTACTCAGACTGTTCATACTGAATGTACTATGGGAAAGATCT
>VUQG01017769.1:3370-23280 GCA_015106755.1 Etia nguti
AAACGTGTCCTCTTTAATCACCTCCAAGTTATTGTTGTTCAAGTGGAGCCGCTTCAGGAAGCGGAGCCCGTTAAAAGCGCCCGGTCGGATCTCCTGCAAGCCGTTATTCCCCAGATGCAGCGAGGTGACATTGCCGTAATTGACAAACTCATTTGCGCTGAGCCGTGACAGGAAGTTTCCGTTCAGAAAAAGCTGGGAGATTTTATTGGGAGGCGCCTGAAACTGGCTGACGGTGGTAAATCCTTTATTCTCGCAGTTGATGTTCAGGATGTTCTCTCGCTCCTCGCAGGCGCAGCGCGTCTTGCAGATATCTTTGGAGGCTGAAGTTTTGCGGCTCTCCGTTTCGGACGGTGACAGGCTGGTGACCGTGAGGACGCTCAGCAAGAGGACGCCGCTCAGCATTTTTACAGCCAGGAAAGGTCGCTGAAATATAGATCCAGCATTTAAGTTTGCCGCACGAGCCTCGGATGGAAGATATGGGGGTGGTAAAAAAAAGAAAAAAACTGGGAGTGAGTCCTCACTGTAGGGAGAGAGGGGAGAAAAAAGGAGGTAGATGCGCTCACACGGGCACAAACACGCGCTCATACAAGCTCAGAGGCGCGCGGGGGGAAAAGGCGCACCGCCGTTATTTGGTATAAAAAATGGGACCGTGACGCACAGGGGATGTGCAAATCTTTCCATTGACCTTCACGATGAATTCCAAAAACTGTTTTAAATCCCTCACAAATGTAATCAATCCTTTACAAGCAAAAGACACAAACCACCGCCAATCGCCGGGATCCTGCTTGTTGGATGAACTTGGCACATTGTCAGAGGCAGAGAGAAAAAAAAAAGCCGCTTACTGCAACCCTCTATTTCCTTTAAGAGAGCTCCGATTTATTCAGCGGCTTCAGGCAGATCAGCAGCAGATGCAGCCAAATATTCACAGGGAGACAGTGGCCGCGAAACGCTGCCTCTCTTCCTCTCCACGCAGAAGAGGCGCTTCATTATAGTCCAGGCAGAAAAAAAATCACTTAAAAAAAAGATCCAGAAATAATGCGCAAAGACGCACCATGACGCACGGCTGCCCGTCCTTATAGCCTTCTTTATTCTTCTTCGTTTTCCCTTTTACAGAAAAGAGGAGGGTAAAAGTGAGTTGGCAGAAAGAAAAACGGCGAAAAAGCAGCGCTGTGATAGACAAAGAAGTAGAGGAGAGAAATATTCCCGGAGCTGAGACATAACTACAGCCTGTACTGTCCTCCTCCTCCTCCGCTCCGCACACTGAGAGCAGCACTGAGCGTCTGCTGCTGCTGCTGCCCGACTGCGTTCGTGTGTGTTTGAGAGAGAGAGGAAGGAGCCCATGGGGCCGTTACGTCACCTACACACTCAACACACACACACACACACTGGCTGAGAAGGGAACCAGCAGCCCGCAAAACGATACCTCTTTTTTTTTTCTGTTGACTCCGACTGCATAGCAAACTAATCTTTTCCCAAACTGAATGTGAATTCTACTCCTGTCTCTGCAAATAAGGAGAAAGTTTTAGCTAGAAAAAAGGGATGCTATAAGTTTATCAGTGTATGTGCGGTTTTAGAAATGGAAGTTTGGCGGGGGGGGGGGTATCTGCTCTATAAAGTTTAAAATTACTTTTCAAAGTAAGTTCAAACTGGAAGCTGTTACACAATATCACTTAAAAGCCACAATTGTAACAATTTAAAGTGCATTTCAATGCATTCTTACCCGTACTGCAGAAAATACAAATGCAATGATGGAGTATACCTGCAAAATGTGCAAAAAGTGCAAATGCAGTAATACAGAAACTGAATTACAGAAAACATTTTGTTTATCACGAGAAGATGCGTTTGTACCTTTCTTTTTTTGAATATATGTATATGTTACCCATGACACCACTAGGAGGCAGGAAAGGCCTCTTTAGAATCTCCATGTGTCTCACTGTCATTTTTCTTTTGTCTTCATATGTCGGTTTCACGTTCACACACCGCTTTACTGTACAGAGATGCCATTAATATCGGGAAGAAGTAAACTGAGATAAAAACTGAAATTGTTTTAATTAACAGAGCCCATTAGAGATTAATATTAAAATGTAAAGTAAAAATGTAAAAATGTAAATTTTTAATCAGAGTACAGCATCAAGCAAGTGAAACTTCTGGGATATTGATCTGTTCAGTTATATAGTAAAGGGGCTGTTAATCAGTTTCAGTTGCTTTGGTCTTAATGAAATTAACACCAATTAACATAAAATACATTTAATGAACTCAGGTGCACCAGAGGGGCAACCATGAGACAACCGCCAAAACAGGAATTCTTTTACAGGTGGAGACCACTGACATTTTTTCCTCCCCTTCTTTTCTGACTGTTTTTTTTAACTCCAGGAGTTCTGAACATGGCCGTGGAATGTCCTTAACCCATCAGCAGGACTGGTATCTGCTCCTTTGTTTCATTTTCGTTCACCCTGTTCCTCTTGGCACAGACTTCCCGAGAGCCCGATATCCCCACAGTACTCACTGCCTGGCACTGTGGAGCCCGACTGGCATTTGCCATAGAATACCAGAATTGGCAGGTCTACCACTGGTGTCCTGTGCTTTTCACACATGAGAGCAGGTTTACCCTGAGCACATGTGACAGATGTGAAATGTTTTTGAAAAGCCATGGAGAACATCATGCACCATGTCTGGTTTGGTGGTGGGTCAGGGATGGTCTGGGGAGGCATATCCATGAAGGGATGCACAGACCTCTATAGGCAAGAGCATCCTGATTGCCATTAGGTATCAGGATGAAATCCTTGGACCCATTGCGAGACCACTGCTGGTGCAGTAAGTTCTGGGTTCCTCCTGGCACACAACAATTCAGGGATTCATGTAACGAGAGTATTCAAACAATTCCTGGAGGATGAAGGAATTGGTAGCATTGATTGGCACCCGTGCTCGACTGACTTAAATCCAACAGAACACCCTGGGACATTATGTTTCAGTCCATCCAACACCACCAGGTTGTACCTCAGACTGTCCAGGAGCTCTGTGATGCCTTGGTCCAGATCTGGAAGGAAATCTCACCATCTGTTGGCTTATTCGGAGCATGCACTGATGTTGTCAGGCATGTACAAAAGCCCCTTTGGGCCATACAAACTACTTAGTTTTATTTCTACCTAATGATGCGGCATCCTTTTGTTCCTAACACATTACGAAGTCACATCAGTATAGATTCCAGTAGGATTTTTCCCCATTGAGATCTGATGTGTTTTCAAAGTGTTCCTTTAATTATGCTAAACAGTTTAGTAGTACATTATATGCACCCATATGTTGCTCTATTTTTTTTCACTCATCAAGTATTTGTGAAGTCCAGTAAGACAAAACTTACTTCCCCAAATCCTTCAAGCACTTTCATGTTAGAAAAGCTAGCTTATGCTTTTCAGGGTAAAATGGCTTCTTACTGGAACTTTACCCTCTGACTTACCAGCATTTTTGCAGAGTGTACTTATTTGTACTGCTGTGGTTTGTACCTTAATGGAGACCAGTCTGGAACTTCTGGTGACAAATCTTTACTTCAGTGTAATGTACTTTCATCTATACAGTGCTTCTGACTACAAGACAAATTTTTAGCATACATTCATAGAGCACTTTATCTACGTACTTCACATCTGTGGTTAATTTAGAATCAACAGTTAAGCTAACATGCATGTGTTTGGCACGCACAAGAAGATCACGCAAACTCTACACAGAAAGGCCCAGCTGAGATTTGAACCAGAAACCTCTTTTGCTATCAGGCAACAGTCCACCACTGTGAAAATAATTGGCCTTTTAAAGAAAGATGCAAAATTAGGTACAAGTTATGGATTTTATGTAAATATGTAGGCACCTTTTTAGCACAAGTAGCTAACCTGAGGTCCAAGCAGCTCGAGCTGATTGCTTTTGTTGTCACTGTCTTTGTGCTTTGAAACCAAAGGGTGGGAACCCGACGAACACGTCACCCTCATAGAATAGCAAAATGTCAGTCACAAAGTAGACTTTGAAGCTATGTCAATATGCAGTTCATCTGAAAGAGTGAAAATATTAGGTGGATAGGATAGTTAACATTAGATTAAATCCAGCCAGTTTTTTTTTTTTTTTTGCTTAAAATTTTCTTTCTTTCACACAAAAAAATTAAACCTTCTTTTGATTTGAGTCTAAATAGAGAAAGCTGTCCTTAGATGACCTCAGGTTAAAGGTGTAAAGGTTGGTACTCCTGTATAGAACTTGGAGCAACACCATGGCGTGACTGATATGTGATTTGTGAAGGGTTATCTAACTCATTCCTGTGAAAGCAGAATCAGGAAGGGAGTGATGTGGGAGCTGTGGTGAAGCCTGCAGGCAGCATTCTCAGCTGGTGCAGTGGCCTTACTGCAGCCTGCCTGAGGACTGTCAACAGGCTGTGACAGCAGGCCAGGCGTGAAGACACAAAGGTGAGGATGATTTTCTCCATGTCTGAGTCTGACAGGACTGGTCCAGCTCTGGTTATGTTCCATGAATTGGAAAAAAAAGAGCGTCGGCTGTAAAGACAGCTGCTGTAGAAGCGGTAGGATATTTCACAGGTATATTTTTAAAGTTAATCCTCACTGAGACCCACCTGCAATCTAAATATATCACCTAATAGCATCAGTGAGGAAAATGATGATAGAGAGTGATGCACATGATGATGACAGTGATCCAGCCTTTTCTTTGTTTATTCTTTACTGAGAATGATAGCCACCTCACATTTTGGCTATGATTGATGGGGTGAAGGAGTGCTGGATAGAAAAGCCTGCAGGTTTCACCATGAGACCAGGTGGGTATATATTGTCAGTGCTTCTCCACAGCACATTTGTCAACTCAATCACAGGCCACTGAAGACAACTGTACCCGAAGCGTGAATGTGTGGGTGTGTTGGAGAGAGAAAACAAAAGCAGAGGGCAAAGGAGGGTAAACTATGGTAACACTAGAGAGCCTGCAGAAGTCTTTGTGAATGGGTAAATAATAAACCTAAATAGGCATATATGGGTCTAGTCACCTCAGCGTTTCAAACTGTAGAATTAATTTGATGAAATCGCTGCAATTACTTTAATCAGGAGAGACTTAAAGAGCAATTAAATTGTTTTTAACCCAGTATGCCCATCAAGAAAAAGCTGAACAATATCTAAGCAGTTCTTAGCTATTAGACCGATTAGGATGTCTTTTCGTCTGCCTTAATCACCACCTTACCATGATGGCTGGGTTTGTGTGCCCTTATGATCCCAGGAGCTGTATTGCCAGGGGCAATTTGGACTTGATAGGGTCTCCCTGCTATTTGTCTGACCTATTGGAGATGTCAGACAAATAGCATTTCGGAAAGCACCCATGAACAAAAAGCAAACAAGGGATAAAGTTATCCTGCTGAGAGGGGGACTCAAGGGGGAATACCAGGCAGCCAGACATTAGTACATGGGCCCCACCCGGGAGCAGTTTGAAAGAAATAGCATGTGCCCACCACACGATGCTGTAGGGGTTCAGTGCCAGTAGACAGACACCCTGGTGATCCAACTGCCAACTGTCAAGGTTGGCTTTAGGGTAATGGAATATCACCTCTCTTTTGAGCCAGACGTAGTGTGCAAGTTTGAGAGATCCTGGCTAAATATAGTCGAACTCGCACAGCTTGAGATCTGGAACGAATCTTCTGGTGAGGGGAAAAGCTGGTGCTGACCTCGAGGAATGGCATTGTGTATACTTGTATCCCATTGCACAATGTTCACAATGAAACTGAAGGTGAATGAGGTTCAGTAAGGTTGCATAGATATGATGCACCACCCAAAATGTTGTAAATAGGGGTCAGGAACCCCACATGCAAATAGAGGACTCCTCCAGTAGCAACTCAGTAGAAAACAATCAATTTATTAAATAGTGGTGGTGAAAAAGAGCATTCATATTTGAGTGCTTGCGATAAAAAAGAGATACAATAGTTAGCACTGGACATTGGAATGATTGGTTCCATAAATCATCTTCTGAACATTTACCCAGGAGACTAGGGTGGAACTTTGGAGTTTTTTGAGTTTTATTTTCAGTTGATGTTTGGTTAGTTATAGGCACCAAAGGTACTTCATTACTATAATTATAAAAGGATATTTTTAATTTTTTTGTATGACTACATGCATTTATTTAAAAAACTGCAAAACACACCTACATTATGTGGGTTACTTTTTGTCCATTATCAATTGTGACCCTACTGGTAGGGTTACATTTCCTAATCTGAAGCATACTTGATTGATGTCATCTGATAATACCCATTTAATGGACTATTAACATTCAAAGCAACTGTCTGACTGGGGAATGACAGCTGTCAGCATCTCAAGATAGCTGCTTTAAAGCTGAGACTGTCAAAGCTGAGGGCTAGGCAGACTATAATTAAAGGATTATTCTGTATACAGTGATCATTTCCAACTGAACCCTAATATTAAATGCTCTATACCAAACAGTAATTGGAAGAGAATGTTTTCCAGGATTCTTTCAGTCCTGAAGTCTTAGTAATCTATTAGCCTCAGATTTTAGTTGGTGTTGTATCAGGCTGAACTGCCACTTCTGAAACATTTAGATACATCTGATCATACTCGACAGACTGCAAGCTTTGCAGCATTCTAAGGCACACTGCGGTCATGGTTCCAGACATATATTCAGGATGGTAAAATCTGCTTTGCTTGCATGTATGTGGGTGGTCAAAAGGATATTAAAATGAACTTTTGCACTTGTTACATAAGGAGAACCAGTGTTCATCTACCTGCAGTCCTGGATGTTTAGGCTTTTCCTTCTGTTCTAATCTTTTTGTCACTTCTACGTTGTCTTCTTGGCCACCTTATCTGAAAAGGTCTCTGATACTAGTTCCTCAAACTTAATGCTTTTTTGTCTTTCTCCCCTTTAGGATCTCATTCTTATAACCTTCCCAGGACCACTTTATCCACATAAAGTCTTTTCGCAGTCTTTGTTGACCATCTACTCCAGAATTACCACTATATATATATATATATATTCTTATATTAAGTCCTCACAGTCGGTGTGGTGTGGGGGCACAACAAAAAGTGTGGGGTCAAGCAGAGGAAAGCAGAGGAAATGTTGAAATGGATGAGATGAGAAATGGGAGTGAGGGAGTTGTCTGATGTGGTACAGAAACAGACGGATGAAAATGATTTCTTGAGAAGACACACTAAAGGATCGCTGTTTTAATGGTTTTGACATATGCCTGTGACTGTGGTGCTGTGCGGGGGTTTACTCTGTGACTGTCACAGGTTTCAGAAATGTATCAAAAGAATGACTTCTAAAACAGAAGGACTCTACCATACCAAAAAAACCAAAACAAAACAAAAGATATTTTTCTCTAAACAACTGTCACATCTAAAGTGTTGTCCAATTGAAATAGATACACACTCCTGAATTTTGTTGGGAAATTTTAGTTTTGATGGACTGCTGATGCAGAATATTGGTAATAAAGTGAACCTTTGATGTACATTTTTAACTCTAGAGTCCAGAAATAAAAATATAGAGTAGCTTTGTATGACTCACAGTCTAAAATAACGCTAATTATTCTTACACCGGGCCTATAGTGCAGTCCTTCAATTTATCCATACTGTGAAATAAGCTGCTTTAGGCCCCTTCGCCCTTTTCCACTCTCTTATCATTGGCTGGGCCCAAAAACAGAAGTTTTGGTCACCTGGTGGGTGGAACTTCTGCGCAACGAGCCAAAATGGTTTACCCGAGGTGATCTTAATGGGACAACTACACACATACAGAGCAAAATGTGGAAATGAGAATCCTGAGCCTTTGGCTCACATGCATTGCTTGCACATATGCTGACCTGATTATTAGAAACTTTGGCCATATTAGCATCTGTACTAAAACATATATAGGATGGAATAAGTGAAACAGCAGAAAAGGTTCATTTTTAGGGAACTTACTCTCATTTTTGACTTAATATATATAGACATATAATTTAAATTGAAACACAGTGTGATTGAAAAATTAACGCTATGGCAAACTGAAAAAATGTAAAATAGCATGCAATGACCCCAGGTGAACATACTATTGGTGAGCACTTGAAAATGTACATGATAAACAGTGGGTAGGAAGAGGCCCCATCCACCATTACCTGCTGTAGTCAGATTGGAGAGATGAAGTCAGAGTCTGAGCACCAAATATTAATACTTTACATTAATGCTGTAAAAGCCTGCACTCACACTGGGAATTCTGGGTCTGAGTGGACTTCACTTTCTCTTTTGCGTCCTATATTTTACTCAATTGCTCTTCTTCCTTTTTGTCCTTTATCCTGAACATCTCCTCTCATGCACACAGATTTGAAAGCCGTTCTCACAGAGGAGGATGAGGTTCATGGTGTTATGTGTTTTCTGGTTTAATTGGGGTTGCTTTTAGTGACTAAACATTGTTGCCTCACAAGCCTTACATATTTCCAATTTGCAGTTCAGTTTCACAGATGCAGCTGTCCTCAAGGTAGTGTTGAACTTGTGTTCCTGGGCATAGAGGCCAGCTGAACTGCACCTGGGTTCATCTTTTCAAGTAGTCCAGTACATGATATGTTTAATTGTACTCGAGCACACTGGTTAAATGAACCGAATCTTCACACACAAAGATAAATTTAATACGAGCAAACCAAAAAAAAATGCATCGTCACCGCATTTGCTTTTTTCTTTTTTCAGAAATCCCAAAAAACTCCTGAAACCATGACATTTACAGGGAGGGCTAATCTTTCTAGAGGGAAAGGTAAGAAGATCAAGACCAGGTTTTTCTTAGGAATCATTTTATCTTATTATCAAATCCAGTTTGAAGGGGATGCCCTCTTTCAGATTGACAAAGCCTGCTTCCTTTGTCAAGGGCTCAATTCAATTCAGTTTTATTTATGTAGCGCCAGTTCACAAAAGCAATCACCTCAAGGTGTTGTGTATTGTAAGGTAAAGACCCTAGAATATTATAAAGAAACACCAACAATAATACGACCCCGTGTGAGCAAACATTTGGCAACAGTGGGAAGGAAAAACTCTCTTTTAACAGGAAGAAACCCCTTCCTGAGCAGAATCCGGCTCAGGAAGGGGCAGCCATCCACCGCAACCAGTTGAGGGTGAAAGGAAAGAGAAGAGAGCAGAGAAACAGAGGATATTGGAGTCACAGTAATCACAGTAATAAATACAGTAATCTTGAAATGAGATGAGCAAAGAAAAAGCATTCAGTGATATCACACAGAGCAAAACTCCCACTCAGACAGCCAGCTGTTTAAAGAGCACATGCGGCTAAACATGTCACTACTCATCTGATTGGGGGTTAGGGTCAGAGAAAACCACCGTGACTCACTGAATGGTTTAATGGAAATGATGTGAATCGTATGCTGTGGGTTTCACGTCACCTGTTCCTTTGAACTGAAAACATATTTTGTGATGATATTTGTGATGTACTGTCTCTCCAGTATTAAAAACTGAAGCACCAGTAAAAACTGAACATATCCATACTCATAAAAAAACACCTTGTGTTTTTCTTCTTCTTTTTTTTCAATCCATAATTTAATCATTGAAGAGATATATTGTGTTTTGAATTTGTTGTACAATTCAAATGCATTTAAATTGAAACTCCTACTCCTGCTCACCCATTGAAAAAGCTTGTAATTGTCTACCTAAGCTGTAGTTTCAGCAGGGCTCCCGCATGATGCGAGAGCTAATAAATTGTAATGAGACTGAGTGCCGTGGTGACAGAATCATATTTTTTTTTTGGTCCCAGGCTGAATTTCATTTGGAGAAGCAGTTTAAGAGCCCTTGTGTTGAGTGATACTTTAGCTTGATAAAATTGTCAGTGATAAAGTTTATTTCTGACTTTTATAACACATTTGTGAAAGGACATGTTGGACCATCTAGCTGTAAAACTGCACTTTGGTTCTTAAGCTTAATTCATTATTGCCGCAAAATGTTCAAGATGAGAGCAGCGGCACGCTCCATGTGGCAGAGCAGTCACAGTGTGTGCTTAGAAAACAGACAAGCACAAAGCTAATACAATTTGTAGTGTTTTCACACAGGCAGGAAGATGAAATGTTAGAATCCAAAACAAAGGAAATAAAGAGTGGAGACAGTAATGGTGAGAAGTCGATGTGAAAGCAGATCTTTTGTAATAAAACGTTAAATAATAAATAGCTACAACAGCTCCTTTTCTAATTAAACATCACATGGGTGTACAATAGAGAAACTCCAAAGTGATTATCATTAATATTATTTATATATCGTAAACTTACGTCGTTATGTCAGTAACTGCTGAAATGTAAAGCTCTGGGAGCCATTTAATTTGAGCTGTCCTAGATGAGAAGGATAGACAGGTTAGAGACCCCATGCAACCACTAGTCACTAGGGAAAAATGTGTAATCCGTTGAGTGGAGTGGTTGAGTTGTTGCTGGTGGAGTGGTTGCACTGTGGCTTGCTGTCGCTAGGTGAAATTGGTAATTTTAATATTTGATGCACGATAGTTACATATGATGTGATTGCTTTGGTCACTAATAAACTGTCCAGGTCACTTGTCACTCGCTAATTGGTTGAGAAACTGCAAAGAGTGAGATGCAAACCAGCTTCAGAGTAAAATGTGCACATTTTGAAATGTGTTGGTTTCAGTGATAAGGTACAACTTTTATTTCGAATGGTCTCCATTTCTGGTTCGTGTTGCACATATTTGAAGCCACTATGTGGTTAGTGAGTGCAGACAAGTCAGCATCTTACATGCAAAAAAAAAACAGGCATTCTTACCAATAAGCTAGATATGTTACAAGAAGAAGAACTTATAAGAGGGTTTTTGGTGCAGCAGGCTCATTGTCATTAGTTTCGCACACAACCTCCAAGAACTGCTCGCCAAGTGGTCTGCAAGTGCACATTTCTCTCTTGTGACCAGAAGCTACCCACATATCTCCAACCACTCTCTAGGCCTGTGTGACTGACGCTTAACTCCCAACACAACATTTTTCTATTGTGCATTGTGGGTTACTGTTCAGAAGGTGCATATTTCAACCTAAACCACAATCTGTCACCAAACCATATCTTAGACAAAGTTTTATGCACCACCAAATAAAAATGAAGAGTGAAAAAAATTAATGATTTGGATACCAAGAAGAATAACATTGTTGCATCAATTCATACAATATACCAGAGTACCTGCAAGTGTTTGTCTTGAAAGCATTTTCTTACAGTATACGTACATCAGATTTGATGTCCTCCAGAAGGTTGTCAAATCAATGACAACGCCTCCTATGTACAAAATAAATAGTTTTTCATACATATGTAAAAAAAACATTTATAAATAAGAAAAGTATCTGTAAATGCATCTTATTATTGTTAGGTTAGGTATAAAAGAAGGTGGCTGGCCTGCATCGAGCCATGGCCAGTACCTCTTAGATCAGGGGTGTCAAACATAAGGCTTAAGGACTAGAAACAGCCTGCTTCGATCTGGCCCAGTGGACATCTTCAGATGAAGGAGAACATAAATTTTAGACTTTTAACTGTACTTTAATAAGCTGTAACGTTTTTTCCTAGTCATAAAGAGTAGTGATAGATAAACAAATAAAAGAAAGTTCTTTTTTTTCACAATCTACTTTGGAAATTAAAAATAAAAAAAAAGAAAAAGAAGAAAAAAAGACATTCTGTCAATAAACAAAATATTTCTATAATTATTAATTAGATAAGACAGTCTTTGCAATAAGTTGACAAATTATTTTTAATATTACCATTTAACCCCAAAGCAGCATTTTATATCCTGTAGAAAATCTGAGATGTATTATTGAAAATGCATTTCTTTTTCTTAAAATATCTCAGGGATTAAATGTGTAGTTTAACTGCTGTACACTGACAGAAAGAGGAGTTTCACTGGTCCAGCCCAGTTTAGATCAAAGTGTGGTGGATGTGGTCCATGATGTAAAATGAGTTTGACATCCCTGTCTTAAATGATCTGGAACACAGGAAATTTGCCTCATGATCTGACTCTGTTGGTAAAAAGTTTAAGTTTAGTTGGTTTTTGTGCTTTACTTACATAAGTAGTGAGAGATATAAAGTATTTGTGTAACTGAAGTGATTTTCACCTGGCACTGATGCTAAAGCTGCAGCAGCTAGCAACTGATATTTTTCATTTTCATTAAAGAAATATGAGGAAATGTTTTTAAAGATGAATAGCTGAATTAAAGTGTTCTTTATTCCACTAAACAACAACAGAAGAAAACTACTGTTCATAGTGGCAGAAATCTTGGCACTGTATTTTTTCACATTGCTGACTGGTTCGTATGAGATCAGCCTTTTCAGGTGCTTCTGAATGATTGCAGATAAAATAGATAGAAAAATGTGTTTCCAAAGCAGAGCTATTTGAAGGGAATGCATTTCAGTTTTATTGAAGCTTGACTCAATAAGATAATTTCAGCCTGCAAGAACACAGTAAATCTATGAAAACAGGAGAGAGAGAAAGAACTCAGTACACATAAAGTACTGACAGAGAACTTCATTTAAAAATATATAAGAAGACATATAGTTCTGTCTCTGTTAGTCCAGACTAATGGCATCTCTGCTCAGTCTGGGCATTAACGAATTCTTTAATGCCCAGACTGAGCAGACTGCAAATCTAATCCTTGAGAGTCATTGTAGATGGGTGGCTATGCTTACTGGCTTTTCAGTGTCAATTTAACAGTCTACACTATTGTGGCACAATGTGTTGATGCATCAGTGTCCCCACCAACCCACATCCAGCAAACACAAGGTCAAATGGGTGATTTTCCTTCTTTGCTGTGTCACGTTAAGCTGAAGAGGTGCAGCAGGTAGGGATGTGTGATTATGTGTGCTAGGTGAGGCACAGGTGGAAATAAATGACCTTTATACATGTCTCCTTTCATATGTTTGCTTGGATCAGAAGGATACGTGATACATGAAGGATGTGTAAAAGTGAATATAATGTGAACACCTACTCACACAAAAAGCTCTCTGGCATAGAAGCTGTTTGTAGGTGATTTAAGCTGTAAGACAGCACCTGCAGGAGGACATCCTTCACTGAATATTTCTTATTGAAATCTGCAGTCATGAATCATCTTTATCTTGGAGAGTTTGAGAGTTCTAGTCCCAGCTGTGCAGCATCCAAAGAATTTTAACAATAACCGAAAACACAAGCGAAATATTTCTGAACTGATGGTGAGCTCTGAGAAACAACCATACATTTTTTTTTGTTTGTTAGCAGCTTTAGTTAAAAGTTTATAGACAGAGCATGACGTATTGTAATTGATTGATTGATTGATTGCAATCTATGTGCCACGGGCACACAACCAGTCAGCAGGAGCTAGAATTCTGGTTGGGTTGTAGGGGACTCATTTCATTGTGTCATGCAAGTTTTAAACAAAATAGTATATAAAATATATAAATATATGATTTGTCTGGATTTTTGAATGATATTCTGTCTCCATCCATTAAAGTGAAACTACCATGAGAGTAAAAATTGAACAAAACATACAAATTCAGCAGGGGATGAAATAATCATTTCCCTCATTGTACATATAGAGCAGTAAATGAGCTCCAGACTCAGCTTCTTACTGAACACACTGCTGTTTGCAGTCTCTGATTGTAGGCTCATAGTTTTGTAAGTTTGTTGATTCTTCTTCATCCAAGACTGAAGACTAGTCGGGCAGAGCCTTCCTTTTACTTGGCAACGTATTGTTAATGATGGTATTTTACATTTTTATTGTTTCTTTCTTGTGATTATTTGTAGTTTTCATTATTTTGTTGTACAAAGCTTTGGGCTAGTACTTTCCCAGGTTATTTCATGACTCTTTCTTATTTCATGGATGTGAAATAAGAAAAATGTCAAAAATCTCCACGATGTTCTCAGCTGAGCTAAAACGTTTCCCACTGACACCCAGAATTACCTATATGAGTGCAGCATCTAGCTCATTTTTCTAACCAAGCCATCCACCCCCCAAAGAGTGAAATTTTGTGATGTAATTAGCACATTTGAATAGAATGACAAAAATGTTTTTTCCACAGAAATATTGTACAAGGGAGATTTTATATTACTGTTATTTTTCCAGCCAAGGCCTTTGTATCAGATCCCACCCCAGATGTGTATGTCTATGTATGTCAATTGTTGTAAGATTTTTTAATAGTTTTCTGATTCTACTCATGGCATGAGTGGAAGAGAAAAGACGATGGTATACATGTGGATGATAAGTGAGGCTGTTAATAAAATTAAATGGCGAATGCTCTGCAGACACCAACAAATACTTGTTTGATGTATATGCTAATTCTGATAATCTTGTTATGTATTACCACCCTTTGCCAAATACAGGCATATTTTCATTAACTGCTGCATGTGGGGTTACAGTGCTAAATTTGTTGGCCAAACATTTTACAGCAAATTTTACCCTCAATCCTTAACATCACAGCTCTGATCTTTACATTGGTCTGAGAAACATTCTGTCACATTCTGCATGCATTTAAAGTGAAAGTTAAAATGAGAAAATATATGAAGAGAAACTACACACTTTTCATTTAGTCTTTTAGACACATTCTTGCCAACTGTATGAATGGACATTCTATGGAAAAAGAGATGGCAAGTAATGAAAGCTGCAACATTTGTGACTTGCATTGACTCATCACCGAAATGCAAGATCAGATAAAAACAATGAAGCTCAACAACACTGTTGATTTTATTTTACTTGCCATTAAATATAAAAAGGAAATAAAAGCAAACCTTTAAAATAGAAAAGGTGGAGATGGATTTATTAGCAGGGACCGTTAGTGCAATCATACCTTGGAACAAAATAACTGGGAAAGTAATGGCCCAATACGAAACTGTGAAACAATAGCAGTGGCTATTAATAAAATATCCCCTGACCTTTTGTGTAATACCGATGGCTACTTCCCTTCCAAACTCATGCTGTGTCTCAAACTGTGTACTTCCATACTTGCACTTGCTATTTTGAGCCCGTAAGTGTGAGAACACTATGAAGTACCTAGTCTGCAATTACTTAGAAGTTGTACTCTGGTGTTAGCATTCCTTTAACCTGCAAATCACGACCCGCAAAACTAATAGTTCTATCCAGCTCTAAACTGTTAGACCTGATCTGAGATGCGGCCATGGAAAACCTACCCAATCCCACGATTTGTAAATTGAGTTTATTAAAAAAAGGCCCTGACACAGCCAGGCATGACTAAATAGACTAACTGAGCCAGCAGCAAGCAGTATGTTCTGCCCATCCATCAACAAGCAGCTGCAGTCAAGCAGAAATATAATGATGTACTAAAATGAATGCAACAATACAGACTGATGTTAAAAATAATTCATTTATACTTATAAAAAATAGAACAAATGAAAATTTTAGGAGGTGAAAATGAGTGTAAGAAAAAAACATTCTGTATCAAACTAAGCAATAGATCAACAGCATTTTACAGTCAGTAAAACTGTAATGTAATTAACCTTATAAAGAATCTTATTCAAACAAAATATATAACATATTATGTAGGGTAATTTCCAAAAGTACAAGTTCAAAAAGGAGTCTATGGCTGACGCGTGTTCCTAGTTTCCAAAAGAAATGCATCCAGTTGAATTATGACTTGAAGATTGTTTATTTATTACAAAATGAAGACGTAACAATGAACTCCCTCCTAAATAAACATGAAAGTTCCAAAAAATGAGCATTTATCCAGAACTACCTGTGCACATGGTCAGAAAACCTTGAGACTTCTAACCTCTCTGTCCATGCTCCTCCTCTTTCCAAACCACACAGTTTTTCATGCTGCCATTGCACTTACATACTTAAAGTGATAGGCACCTCTTTTAGATTCTAATCCCAAACAGTGACATATCGGTACTTTATGTAAACGCAACATACATTTTCAAATTTATTAATCCTCAAAGATGAATTATGTAACAAATCTATGAATTATAAAACAAACATGAACTCAATCGCAAATTAAAATATAAAGCAGACGTCTGGCGCCTACATATTACGACCATTGTTTGATTCCACTTGGATCCACATGGGCATTGGCCACACTGACAAACAGGCCTGTGGCAGTACCTGACCCAGTTAAAATGTGTAATCTCTGTGCTTCATATATTTGGACCCTAGAGTGCATCTACAGTCATGTGAAAAACACATTCATAGGCGGTAGATGCAGTCATATGAAACACTAAGTACATCCTTACTGCTTCCATAGAAATGAAGATGGAAAGTAGCAGCCAGGTGCTATGCACTTGATTAATTGATCATCAGCAAGTGTGACCATCTCCAGAAAAGAGGTTTTGGCAGTTTGCTGGAGCATTTATGCATGTGTTAACATAATGCCAAAATTTTTCCAGGAGTGGATGTCATAGAATATTCACCCTACGGCCCAACTACACAATGCTCTACAGACCTTGGTTAGCTACCATGTTAAGTAGCATGTTAAAGTTCATGACAGTAAAATTAGGAAAAGACAGAACAAGCACAACTTGTCTGAGTTGTGTTGAGTTGTAAGGAGAAAGGGTCTTCTCTCTAAAAAGAACACGGCTTAGATTTGCATTGGAAAATAACACAAACATTTTTTTGGATAGATCAGACCAAAGTGGAGATGTTTGGCTATATTACACAGTGTCACATTTCATGAAACATCTCATACCAACTTCAGGCACAGTGATAGAGAGACTACGACTTGGTCTGGTTTTTCAACCTCACAGCCTTGGGCACCTTCAAGTCAACCTTCAGTTGACCATAAATTTCTCTCTGTACCAAAGTATTCCAGGGTGATAAGGCCATGAGGCATCTGTTATTGTGATTTTGCGCTAATAAATAAAACTAAATTGAACTAAGTAAATGTAAGGCCATCTGTTTGTTTGTTTTTCAGTTGCCGTGAATTTGACCTTTTAGAGTCACTGAGAGAATGGCTGAAAAAGAAAAGAATTGAGGTGTTGCAATCCTGCACTTAAAGTCCAGACCTTAAGAATGTCTGCAAACCTCAACTAACAGAAGCAATGCTATAAAGAACAGTGGGTCTTAATTCTTACAAATAATGTGAGAGACTGGTAATGATTAAGTAACTGTTTTATATGTGCTTCATGTTTCTTATGAAATCTTTCTTTTCACATATCTGTGGGTTTGCCCACAATTATTTTGACATAAAGGCCTGTGGAATATATAGACTTCAAAATTCAATTATATATGCTATGCTCTGGCCATTTATTGAATATCTTTTGTGCATTACAAAAGAGAAAAAAAAAAAGCCTGCATGAAAATTGCCATGCCTAACTTCTGAGTATGAATTTTACCCTCGGATCCAATGCCAGTGAGCTTTAAAAAGGCAGAGAAAAATTAATTCTTCTGATATGAAGTCTAAGCTTGAAAGTCAGAGAGGAGAGTGGGAAAAACTCATAATACAGTATTTGTAATACAGACTGTACAGCAACCTCTGATTGTAAATGTCCTAAAATGTCTTAATAAAACTCATACAGTATAACTGATGATGTACTTTGAAGGCACACTGGTATTATGGTAGATTCTTGATTTGCTGAAAACATTTGCATTAATCATTCTTCTGTGAAAGAGTAATTGTCCTTTATTCATCAGTCTAACATTGATGCAATTTTTCCTTTAAGTTTGGAGGTTTTGGACCTCCCCTGACATGCCAGCACTGCAGGTGAAATACCAGTGTCCAAATAAATCTGTCCCATCCATCAAATATTGACTTTGTTGTTCACATTAAAGAGTGAGTCCTGCATTTTAAGAAGGCTGCTGTATTGATTAGAAACCAAGTCTCTTTCAGGCCATGCAGTCTATTTTGCTGTAGTATTCTTGTTTGTGAGAAACTGGCAGCAGCCTCCTGTTGACATTTTACTAAAGCGCAAAGTGGTTTAAACCATCAATAAGTGTGCAGCATCTTATTTTTACCCCTGTAGCATTCAGAGTTCAATTTGCTGGCCTGTATAGAATTCAGGAAGGAAAGGATTTTGGTCCTCTTTGACATTTCCATTTCTAGCTAAGATGGCAGCAGTGTGGACAACAAGCCTTCTGTCTCAGTTTCTCTTTCTATTGTTTGTTGTTATTTTTCCTCTTTTGTGTTGTCCTAATGGCTCTGCTCTACTTCTTCATGATTGCCAAACACTAAACCAGGTAAACTGAGAAACAAGAAACAAGCCAGGAAGTCTTACTCAGCTAGTAGGAGATATACCTGTCCACCTAAGCTGGGTACCACTCACATTTCTCCGTAGGAAACACTCAAAAAGACGAGGAAAATAAGATGGAATCCTGATATGCGTCAAGACTTACCTTAAATCTGTTGGCCTGACTGATTGTCATACCTCTACCATCTTGCCATCTTTCGCTACTCTCCAGCACCTGTTCAAATTTGGACGTCATCACTGGGTTCCACCTGCTGGCCCTCCTGTTTTTTTGTACCTGCCGGTGGGGCCTGTAACCTGTTTGGCACTGGATGCAGTCCTACAGAGCTGGCATGAATCATGTTTGTAGCATGATCATCCTTTGGACGGCTTTTATTCCTTGAAAACCACTGGCGAAGGTGGAGAGTAGCTCCAATACTTATATCCAGGTTTTACTGTCAGAAACTGTCACCTTTCATCCTAGTTTTGCAGCTTTTGGAACTGAACTCCTCTCCCTCACTTTTCTGCATATCGCACACCAAAATAAGGATTTTATTCTTGATTTTGCTGAATTACTGTGGAGTATTGTGCTAAGATGAATGTTTTTTAAGTGCTGGTGATTTTAACATCTATGTTTGTTGTGAATTTGAACGACTTTCTCGCCCTTTTAAACCTCACTCAATGTTTGAGTGATCCGACTCATGAAAAAGGACATAAACTCGATCTAGTACTGTCATATGGTCTGGACATCTGTTATTACTGAAATCAAAGACTGAACCATTACCCTGTCTGTAAAGAGGGGGTGGGGGTTAACAGCAACAGAGACCTGTGCTGCATTTTGTGCACATAAATCCCTCAAGCACTATTCACTTTTCATTCACTTTCACTAATTCTTCCCGGCCAATCGTTTTGCTGAACTGTATGAGAGCTAATTCATCTTTTTAACTCAACTTGCTCTGGTATCCTTGTTTCTGTTGTTCCATTCAGGACTACATGCACCAAAACATCATACGAGCTCTGGCTGAATGAAACCACATGCGCCCTCGTACACGAGTGTCAATGGGCTGAGAGAAATTGGAAGGACAAACTCCGGGTGTTGTTATGGATCCAGTGTGAGACAGCCCTTTTTATAGTTTTAATAACACAGTCGATCATAATTTTCTTTTGTCAAGACTTGAATATTTTGTTACAGTTTTGTTGTGATTTAAATAAGATTTGTCAAGGTTTTTTCTGTAGCTCTGGGTAAATACTCGACAGGGTCCATTTTTGGGCTTGTTTTCATTATATATGCTGCCTTTGGGATCAGTTTTCAGAAAGTACAATGTTCCCTTTCACTGTTATGTTGATGACATTCAGATTTATAGATAATTGGCAAACCTTCTGGAGGAAACCTGGTCTTGTTAGGAGAGACAGCATCCATCCCACTTTGGATGGAGCAGCTCTCATTTCTAGAAATATGAACAAATTTATTAAACCCCCCAAAATATGACTATCCAGAGTTGGGACCAGGAAGCAGAGTTGCAGTCTTACACGCCTCTCTGCAGCTTCTCTCCTCCTGTTACCCTCCCAAAAACCCATCTCCATAGAGAATGTGTCAGCTCCCAAACAGACAAAAAACAAACTAAAAACCAGTAACAAACAACTTAAACATAAAAAATCACAAAGAAAGAACAATACAGTATCCACATCTGAACCAAAGAGTAAAACAGTGAAATGTGGATTATTTAATATTAGGTCTCTCTCCTCCAAGTCTCTGTTAGTACATGACTTAATAATTGATCAACAAATCGATTTACTTT
>VUQG01017771.1:12356-34430 GCA_015106755.1 Etia nguti
CCGCGAATATAAGAGGTTTCCCAATAGGATGCAGGGACTTCCAGGTGAGCTTGATTCTGTGGCCTGCTTGAACTAACATTATGCTCAGTTTTATTCACAAGATTATTATTTCTGTCAAATTAATCATATTTTTTAAAAAGTGAATTCTCCTCATTTGATGACCACTGGTTTAGTGTCTCTGCATTTAGTATCTGAAACATATATAAACAGTTCCACCTTGCAAGGCATTGGAAATAATGATACTCTGGTTTCCTTCATACAGTGCTTAAAATAAATGTATTAGAGCACCTTTCTTAAGAACGAGAAAATACAAATGTTTTAAAAATGAGTCAAAACTTTAACTAAAAAACTAAACTTAAAATTACATTTTAAAATTACAAAATTACATAAACTAAAAATGCCTGAATTCACAGAACTGTATTCTCATTTTTATACTCAAATTTTAACCTGGACTCTGGACTTCTCTAAGAAGTCAGATAAAGCATAAGTTTTAACTACTAAAACTAATTTTTTCTGTTAGTTATATACAAGTAACTGTAATTTGGCATCTTAATAAAAAAAGAAAAAAGAAATAAAAATGAAAAATTACACAAAATGTAATAGTGATTTTTGGTAATTAAAAGTATTGCTGATTTAGGACAGCTGTGGCAGATCTTTACACTGGGTGGTGGTCTAATAAATTAGTTAAGCAGTATAAATGTTTCACATATATAACTGTATTTGTTATGTAATAAATCCAATGGTTTATCATAAATAATCATAAGTTGTTATTCAATTCGTAGACAGCTTCTCAAATTGATTTCCAGAAATTTTCATAGAGCAAAAATATTTCTGCCTTGTCACTACATCTACATTTCCCACTTCCAGGGTGAACTTGTGTTATAGATGGACATGTCAAAACCTGAGCGTAATCTTCCTACCCCTCACAGCACCATTCATCACTTCCAGAAAAAAAAGTTCATCATAAGATATAATGTCTAATAATATTTTATACTTTGACTAATGTGCACTGAGAAATCAATCCAACTTTCTTATTCATTTGAGGCGAATAAATATTTTCCCTGAGTTTCATCATCTTCACTCGCCCAGCACACAAAAATAACAAATGAGAGGGATAGAAAAAAAGAAAGAAATAAACATAATAATGTCATGATCTGCAGTCAGCAGGCCGTGTGGAGTGGAGAGTGAGGACCCAAATTGACTTTGACAAAAGGCGAGCGATTTATTCAGGCTGACTGTCAAAACAGAATGAAAGAAGAAAACCAAACTGAACGAGGAACGAATCATGAAAACCCAAACTGGGAAAACACTAGGAAGCCTGGAAAATAGGAACATGGAAACACAGAGGTAGGTGAACAGAGGCTTTGGCAAAGGATCGAGGAAAATGGAGACAATATAGACACTGAGGGATGATCAGGAAAGTGGAAACACATGGGAACACAGCAGGAACAAATTTCCACATAATGAGACAGGGAAAGCAAAACTGAACACAATGCACATGAGACGAGCAGCACGCATACCAAGACTCAGGCAAGGACGCGTAAGCTTGACACCAGGATGGGGATAAACAAACATGGGAGCACATGAAGAAGAACATGGGAACGAACAGCTAAGGGAGACAGAACACAGAGACATGACTGGGATAAGAAAGAGAGGGTGAGACACACAGAGAGTAACAAACATGGAAACATGGCCGACCTAACATGGACGACGCTAACGTCAAAACATAAAGGTGAGTGTAAGAACACAGGAGGAGAACACTAAAGAACGAAACACAGAGACAAGACTAAGAGAACGGGACACTAAACTGATGACCCTAAAGTGACTAAACAAGCAAACCCAACATTAAAACATCCAGAAATAGGCTTAATACTCAAACTCAAAATGAATTTAACAAGATTCAAAAGTCACAGAACACTGGGTCACCGACCAAGAACCATGACAAATAAACTTCCATAAGAGGCTAAAAGTCCCCTAGGCCCTATATAGTTTGACCAATAATACCACAGATATGGGTCTATACATCAGCACTGCCACTATGAAATTGAAAATGCAATCAGTGTGTGGAGCCAGCTGTACTTTGAGCTGCCAATTCTTAAAATTCCTCTGGGAGGTTTGGCTATCTTTCATTCACAGTTAGCCTCCTGCCCTGGCTCTCAGCTGCTGATTCATCTTCTTTAAGACTGTCTTATGAGCACACAGTGAACACAGAAGATCCAGTGACTGCCTTAGGAGAAACTTTAAATGGCGAGTTACCTACCTAGGTGCAGTGATATGCTCCTGAAACCAGACAGACGAATGAGTGTGACTACAAGGTGCAGAACAGCCACACCTGTTTACTACAAGAAGAAACCAGAAACATATTTTTCAACTACTGACCTCTTGTATGAAATTCTATGTACTCATGTAAAAATGCATGTAGTCAATAAACAAACAATAGAGGATCTACAAAGCAGAAGGCTGGATACAGCACCAAGCCAAGAACATGCACCTTCTTCAGCTGATCATCATTCAGATTATTTGCTGGATGATTTGTTTATTTGCATGATTTGTATTTTGTTTGGCGATGTTAGAAATGAAACTACATCAGGATAAGAAGCAAAAGTAGCTCCACTGCGTACTATATCAAGACCCCATCTTTAGCAATGTACTCTTTAAACTTGCATAATTTTATGAAAGCAATCACAATAAACTCATCTGTTATAAAATCAATGACCCAGCACAGATAAGAGGAAAAGAGAAGCGTAAGAGAAAACACATATGCATAGCTACCGAGTAATAACTAAGAGAAAGCTGATGCGCTTGGATGAGCAGTAGAACATGGTCAATGAATTGCATGAAATTGGTCAAATAATGAGAGAAGATGATGTATAATCCAAATACAGCACTATCATACTTTCAAAACGTAGCAAGGAATGAAACTTCACCATACTGACACCCATGGCTGAACTGACCGGTGCATCTTGCTGTTAGTTGCTTTAATACTAATCCTTCCCATTGTGGTCAAAATGAACTGGTCAAAATTGTGCCAGAATCTTCCCAGATTTCACAGTATTTGTCACATTGAGAATACAAATGCTCTATAACAAGAAGAAAATTGTTTTAAGTGGATTGTTTCAGTGAGCCTAGTTTGGACAACTGCAGAATGTTCATATTCCGAGTTACAAACTGACCAGGTGAAAACACGAAGCTGTAATCAGTCTCTCATTTTCTTAGATTGATGACTTCACTTGGAATAAGTAAAAAAACCTTCTTGGAATTTGAAAATATGCTGAAGCTGTGACTTGTATCACATCACTGTGACTGGCACTCCGTGTCCCTAAGGCTCTCGGTATCCAACTTCTTATCTCTCCTCGAACTTACACCACATTTGTCATCGCTGTCAGCAGGAAAACTCTTGCTCTTAAATGTATAGACAAGCTCCATCAGTTAAAGAAAATCTCATTATAAAACAATAATGGGTTTGTTCTCGACTCGAATGAGAAATCATATCTGTCAAATGTTGGCAACACATCGTGTACATTAGATGTAGCTAGAAAGACACAGACTTCATGTTATGCAATTACAGAAAAAACCACTGTACACTGTAAAGTTTGCTTTTGTCCTTCAAGCTATAATTTGTTTTGAATAATGCATAGAGTGAATGAGTGTGTGTTTATCTGCATGTCTGCTTGGTAGTGTATTAAAATGCAAAATGTCTTTTCTGTTTTCAGGCTTGACGGCCAACTTGCTGGCCTCTGAGTGCTTTTGTCTGTGCTCTGCCGGCCTGTAAAAACAGACAGTATGCGTGTGCATGTATCTGTGTGATTCAGTCCCTCTGTAGATGTGTGTGGGTGTGCAGAAAGGGGACAGGCTGCTTCATCATTCTAGTTAGTTATGCAGACAGACTTAGCAGCAGTTCTCTGGACGTGGCACTGTTCCCCTCCAGCATCAAATATTCAGCACACACACCTCTTCCGTTCCTTTCCTTGACACTAAATCTCTACACCTGTAAGGCCTTTACAGAATGTTGATTCAGTTTACGTCGGAGCAGCGAGTCTCCTGAGGATGTTTCTAATAGAAACTCCTTTCTAATAGAAAACAAAAGTAACTGTTGAACATCACAAAGGTATAAAGGAAAAGCGGTGCTGGATATAAAGCAAAATTCAGCTTATTCCTTCAGTTGAAACACAAAATCTCCCTCAGCATGCAAAATTTAGAAACTTAAGTTGATGTGTTATACAAGCAGCAGTTTACAGTTTAAGTTGCTCAGCAGATTAATTAATGTCAGACCTTTTTCTGTTTTCATTTTTGCAAGCATGTGTAGGTTACAAGGATAATTTTAGATGAAGATCATTGGTAACCTGCAGTACTGAAAGAGGGCATGCTTTAAAAAAAGAAGTTACTCAACACAGTATTCAGCAAGTCTATAAATGTTTTCATTATGATCATTTTCTTAAAATAAACAATTTTCCCTCTGCTCATTGTGCTTAACTTAAATTCCTTTTGTTGCCAACAACAAAAAAACAAAATAATGAATTTAATTTAGATTTCTATTAAACAGACATAAGGAGCTGCGCTTATCAAACTAATTAGATTTCCATCAATACATTAATTATTTAGTGTTTCAGTTTTGCATTGTATCCTGAATTTTGTCTCTGCATTATGGCCACCAAATAGTCTACTGTCTCAACATTTTATTTGAAGTGTATATAAATATATATTTTTCTGTCCAGTCCTTCCACAGCAGCCTCTTCTTGTTAATACTCCAGCCCACACCCTGTAATCCGGGTGTGCAATTCATAGGAAACAGTTTCCACTCAAATATTATCATAAATTAGTGACACCACTCTGATTCTATCAGTCTGTAATAGTTAAACACCAAAAGACATTCATGTGGTAAAATGTTTCTCTTCCATTTTATCCCATTTTTGAAATTACATGTTCTGAAAAGCTTAACCAAGGGTCGGAAGGTGAGAACATGTCCCAGTGGATATGAAAAATACAATCTGTTTTTAACTATTCTTAAATTCTACTCAAGACTTCACTCTTCTTTCAGATATGTCTAATACCTCATCTCCAGTATCAGAACTTACATGCTCTAGTTTATCCCTCCTGCGAAGCCAGACGCTGGCTGAGTAGTCCTGCTGCTGCACGGCTGTTATTATGGAGCTGGCTGGAATCCCGGTGACTGGATAGCCAAAACCTAACCCCTGACCCTTTGTGTCCTGGCCACCTACTAGCCCGCGTGTCCCTCGTAACTCCATGGCTGGTTGGTTGGGCAACTGGTTCAGTGGTCTTCCACTCTTGCCAAAAAAAAAAAAAATCAATTAGCTTGTTGATCCTCAGCCAATAGGTTAAAACAACTCTTCATTCAGCTGCATGCTGTACACTCTCTATGAATACAACTTTAACTCAATTTGCACATACTGAAAAATAAATACACTTATTTATCTGCAATTATAAAAATGTGGTATTTTTCTTCCAAAGTGGTTTGCTATTAATATTCAGCTCTGGTGAGTCCTCTTCTGTCAGTTTCTTTAATGACTTAAAAACCACAAAATCCCAGTTTGAAGCTTTGCATTCCTCAACATAATCAGCAAACAGCTTTCATTCACATCATACCTCTCTGTTCATAAAATGAGAGTGTCCCTGTCTTCAACACTTTTGGCAAATGTCCACAGGCTGCAAGAAATCCTCTTTCCAGTGCTTCTCCTTCTCATGATAATGCAGAGATCTTCAATATTTGCTGAGCTGGGTTAGACTGGGTTTAGGCAGGCACGACCTGTTAGGGTCTGCCCTCAGCAGACGAGGGACTCCGACAACACTGATCAGGACTTCCACTGACTCAGGCATCCCCCGTGTGAGAGCGTAAGTGTGAGGAACAGGAGAAGGGAGGGGAAGAGGAGGGGTTGAAAAGCACACAGAAAGAGGTAGAAAGAGAGGGGATGGACACAGAGTTGAGGTGAGGCTGATTCATAGTCATAGAAGGAGGAAAGACCCCTCTGTAAAGCATACGCTGTTATTAATAGACTCTGACAACAGGATGAATAGACACATCTGTGTTTATCCAATAAACATTTTTCAGTCTTTTTCTTAATCCTCAACCTCTTTTTATCCCTTCGATCCTTTCTCTTTTCACTTCTTTTGGCACTTGCCTCACACTATGAAATATCAGTGTTTTCTTCTTTTAACCTGTCAGCTCTCTTCCCTTCTGTCACACTCTTTTGCTGCCTACACCTCCAGTTCTGCATTGTCTTTCTTCATTTTCTTCCCACCACAAACACTTCAGTATTGACAGCTTTTTTTTCAGTTGTTTATCTTTCCCCTGATTCATGACACATGTACCTCTGACTGCACTCAAACACGCAGACATATGCATGCACACACATCCCCCTTGGTGCATCACAGCAGAGTGGTGCAGTGAGGCTGCAGTACCTCTCTTTCCTTACCTTTGGTTGTGTCATTGTGCCAGAGAAGCAACAGAGCTTAAAAACTTTAATTGGCATCTGGGAAAACTCATGCATACTGTACTGACACACACATACACACACACAATCGGTTTTAATTCCTGTTAGAGGATATTGCACTCACTTATATTAATTTCCTTTCAGTTATTCCTACGTGACAGTACTGAAACCCTAAATCTATACTACATTCCTATAATCTATAGACGTCTTCGCCCTAAAATTTAACGAGCTGCAATACGGAAACTTACTTTCTTGTTCCGAAAAAGGGGAGGCACATCCCCATAATATAAGCAATGCAAGTTCTGTCTCACACACCATCTACACATTGAAGTGATTAGTGGTGGATAGCCAGAGCGCTTTGCTTCACTGAAATGAAAACAGTTCATTTTAACTGCATGCCCTGACTTCCATTACTGTGGTTACTGTTAATGCTGGTCTGCCAAAGAATGACAGCACATGCATTCTCTGCTTATTATACGAAAATATGATTGGGGTGCCACTTAAAAATAAATAATAAAATATGGAGAAATATATAAGGCCGTGAGGGTATTCAGATTTTTTTTATTTTGTGTATGGGAGGAATTCAGGGTGCTGTCAAAAAAAAAAGTTTGCTGGTTTAGTCTAGATTTAATACAATTCCTTAGTCAGAGCCAGATATTGTATAAAAGATGGATTCTGCCACCATTAAGTCACCCATTATGTTTTCGACTCCATATTTTTTTTAAACCTTTGGGCGCTGCTATGTTTGTTATTTGGATAAGGGTGGAGTGCTAAGTTATCAAGTAACTACCAATTCAGAGTTATCAACTAACTGGCAAGATATATTTATAAACTGTGTGGTTGCAACACACAGACACCTGTCTGCTAGAAAGTGCTAACTCACAGCCAAAAACAGGGAGCTATTTAAGAGAAGCTAATAATGAATTACAATACTCCAGCCTCAACATAAAGAAATGCAGGACAGGAAGTTTCTAATTTTCTTTCTAGGATGTTTATAAATATTGTGCAGATGGCAGAGAGCAGTCCTACATATGTGTTTAATGTGTACATTGAAGCACATATCCTGGCCAAAGATTGTTGATCGATTGCTCACAGTGTACCAGATTAAACACTAAATTTTTAAGATTTTTAGGACAGAGTACAATAACTTCAGGTTTGTCCAAATTTAGGAGAAGAAAGTTACAGGCCAGGCCTGTTTTGAAAACATGCCTGTACTTTAATTACTTTTTGTCTTTTGGCTTAATAGATAAATGTAGCCGAGTACTATCTGAATAGCAGTTAATTTTTTTGCGATGTCTTCTAATAATATTGGATAAGGAAAGAAAGTATTGGTCACACCACAGAGCCATTTGGATGAATAAACTGGAATCTATTAAATCTATCAGACAGATACGACTCAAACCAGTGCAGAGCATTTAATTTAATACAAGCGGTGCATTGTTATTTCGGTTTTATGTTATGAGGAGTGGTATTGAATGCTGGATGGAGGCCTAGCAGAGCAAATATAGAAACACATCCCCTGTTAGATGCAATAAGAAGATCATTAGTAACCATCACACGTACTGTTTTGGTGCAAACGTCTTGGACGGTCTGTATCACACAGCAGGTCATAATTTTTGTTGGATACTTACATTAAAAAGCTCCGAACGCAGTGGAGGTTTTGATTCCCCAAATTCCATTGTCCAGAAGGATGTTATGAGTTTCTTTCATTTTTTAGTCCTGGTTAGAACTAATGTTACTATTAACTGCTGGTCTGGTGGAAAAGCACTTCCACACCTTTCATGAATATAAAAATAATGACATCACCGCATCACCTGTTATTCAGAAATTCTTAAACCACAAGATGCACTGCATAATGTTCCTTCGACACTTAATATTTTAATCCACAGAGATATAATTAAAGATTAAAATTAAAATTTCGTGGTTTTTGTAAAGAGAAATTACAGCTGTTCATCCACTTGCCATATGTCAGAGCTGTACAGTTGACATAGTACGTGTATTATAAAATTTGCGTTTGTAGAATACTCAGTTTTCTATATTCCTGTATAGAAAGTTATCAGGCTTATTTCATATAACTGATGTATCGTTAAAGGACTGCAATACATGGATTACTTTATACCGCCAATCCAATCACCAAGATTATCCTTTATCCAAAGAAACGGTGTGAACGCTTTTACCTATACTGGCCTCCTTACACTGGCTTCCGGTCCATTTCAGGATTCAGTCTAAAATTGTACTAGTTGTTTTTAGGAGTCTCAGTGGTTTGGTACCCCCTTTCTTAATGGAACCTTTAAAACCCTAAAATCCTAAGAGAGCACTGAGTTCTACAAAACAGCTCCTCTCAGACATTCCTAGATCTAGGCTTAAAAGCAGAGGTGACAGTGATTTAAGTGGTGGCTCTTACAACTTACTTCTTTACATAAAAGCTGCCCAGTCTCTCAATCCTTTTTAAGCACTTTTAAAACCCTGTTTGTTCTCGCTTGCTTTTGGGTCTAGTTGAGCAGAGTATTCTGGCTTTTATTATGCAAACACAGTCTTATTTACTTGTTTTATTTGAGTTTTAGTGTATCTTTATTGTTTGATTTAGTGACTGTTACACATATAGGTATGTGTAGATTTTGTATAACTTTACAGCACTTTGGTCAACTGAGGCTGTTTAAAATGTGCTATAGAAATAAACTTTGACTTGACTTATACCTCATCCTGGTGGTTGCTACAGCAGGGAGCCTGGGCTGTCCACACAAATGTTGACATGCACCCTGAAAAAAATCGGTGTATATTAAATCACGCAGCCTCACAGTCAATAAAGTTTGACCTTCTCTTCTGTTATCTCAAAGGTTTAGAAAACTCTCCCTTACTACACATGAAAGGTTAATACTGGCTAGCTTCCATTCATTTCTGTGCTATAAATGAATTCATTCTGTTATTTTCAAGTGGCTGATAATTTTTTGGTGACGCCTCATTCCATTTAAACAATGCTGAGTCATGAATATTTGTGAGGCAGTCCCTCTGCAGCTCTGTTTTCTTCACTCACATTTCTCTCGGCTAGGGGCCATCGGTGGAGACGCGGGCTGAATACTGAGCACTGAGGTTAATGAGGGAACTCAGATGAAGAGGGGCCAAGTTAGCCCACAAAACCACTGCACCTTGCTGAAAGGCTTTTAGGTTTTAGCCTTGGGGGAAAGCATCACATTAGCTGGTACACTACAAAGGTGTCTGCCTGATGAAGCACTTTATTTTTATTAAAGTGGATCAAAAGTGATCCCTAAGTTAAAAAATAGTTAGTTAAAAAGTTTTTTAAAAAGACAGTAAAGCACAAAGCATTAACCGAAAAACTTTGCTTGTTAAGTACATCATTTCTGTCTTTGTATAGTGCCGTGCAGCACAATAGAAAGAACCAATTAATGCACGGTGATCATTGATAACATCCAACACGGTGTAGTGCAAAAGCAGCATAGAGTCAGTACCACGCTGCTTAAGCCACAACACTCTCGAAGCAGAGCTCAGGTTATAAAACCATAACTCAGTGCTTTTCACACAAGGGGCAGCAGGAGATGAGTTTTATACACTCTGTGATAAAAGTTTCAATGTTTCAAGCACATTTCTTCTAAGAAACAATTCCATATATTGCCACATTCACGCTGCTTACCTGTTTCATAACAACACAACAACTTACAAAATATAAAGGAGCAAATAAAAACATAAATCATGAAGGGTATGCTGCTGACAAGTTATCACAAAGAGTACTAAAGTAAAATAGATGCCTTTAGAAGCTCGTACAGTATTTCATACCCTGTTTATCAGAAGAGCACGTCATCCCATTTGAGGAACATATGAACATATTACTTGCTGTGAAGAAGCTTCTGAAATTAAAGAATTTATGTGCCCTTCAGAGAAATTCATATTTACTCAAGATTGCTTATGAAAACCGTTTGCTTCATTAAATTTCAGTAAATCATGGAGTAAACATTTCTTCCGGTTTTCCTGCTTTATTCCCCATGAAGAAAATAACTAACAGACAGTAACACATACAGTGCTTTGACTATAAAATACATTTTAAATTAGTTCTTTAATCACACTGCAAAAAAGACGACTGCCTCGACATCTCAAAGCCAGCGTATGCAGGGCTTACTTCTCCATCCTTTAAATTATAATAGCTACATCTGCTCAAACAACCCATGCTATTGCTGTTTGGAGTATTAACACAAACCACATTCATTATGCAAGAGAAAATGTTCCGCTGGGCTTGTTGAATAATAGATGAATCTTTAGTCACAAAGCTATAAAAGTCCAAATTATTTATTGTTTTTTTCTACTCTGAAAATAGACAAATTTATTACTGTTTCAAAAGTTATTTTGGGCGAGCTGCATCTCATGGCATTGCAATGACTACATAAAATTAAAATGATAACTCAAACATAAATCCACGATCTGTCCCCGATATCGTAGTACAGTGTGTGAATACACATTTCCCTGAAGCTCATCTCTGTAACGATTGCACCATAAGCTTCCATGACCTTTCCAGTACAGAGGCGTCCAAAGATTAGTCAGCCAAACATGCCTCAGCCAAAATCAATACGCCCCCTGAACCATCAACAGCACTGAAGATCACAGACGCCTTACCTCCATCACTCCTTCCAAGTCTTAAACACCTGCAGTCCAGGGGAGTATGAGGCCAGTCTTTCATCTCATGCAAAACTATGCAGACTGTGTTACGTCCACCTTGAACGGACCATTAAATACTGTGGTCCATATCAGGTTGGTCCTGTGATAACCCCAAACAAGGAAAGGTTAATGGACTCTCTGTCCTGCCTGAGCATGAGGATTAAATACCTCTAAAAGGAGCCAGCAAGTAGTGCCTAAAAAGTAGTAATTTATGTTTTGGCAAGATTAGTCTTTTTAAATGAATAGAAGATGAAGAGCTTTACATATTTTTCATTTTGCAGTTTTGGTCTTTTTGTCTCCTTTTGCCTCTACACCAGATCGGAATAACTCAAGTTCTCTAGTAGGTCTTAAATGCTTTCTCTCTCCATCTTTCTCAATCTCTTTCTCATCTCCCGTGACTCGGGGCTCTGCCATTCACTCTCACTTCCACAGTCTCTGGAAAGACACACTTGTGGGGAGTCATGCTCTCGGCAAGTGAAAAAATAAATCACACAAGGTTTTAAATCCGATTCACTTGATGTAATGACTTAGACTTTGTTATTATACATCGATGGGAAAATACTTATCTTACATTAATCCCTACAATGTTTATTCCCTGCTCCTACTGTGGGATGCATTGATGATTACAAAAGAGAGATAATGAGCATCTCTCTGTTTCTGTTTCTCTGATCCTCTATCCCTTTGCCTCGCTAATTATTTATCCGAACTCTTGTTGATTTTTTTTTCACTTTCATTTTCCCATAATTTGGATCTGCTCTATTATATCAGTATATTATATTAGTATTTCAGCATCATAATGTTACAATGTGTGGGGGGTGGACACTGCTCTGCATTGCAAAAGCCAAACTGGAACTTGGAATTAAAGAGGCTTCAGAGTGAGAGATGAAAGAGGAAGAGACAATTAAAGTAATGAGCCCATTGTGACCATGTGAGTTATATTTTGGTTAAATTGTTTTTGAAGTCTCCCCAATTATCACAGTGTTCAAACATAGCATTGCGTTGTTTTTTTTTTAACCATGATCAGAAATAGCAGGGTAATTAATTGCTTCCTTATCAGGCTGTTACAAATTCTGAAGAAAGTGGTTTCTGGTATTTGGCAAAAAAATGATTGCCAGTATTTAAACTGCTGTAATTGACTTATTGGCCTATGATCTGTCAAAAATATCTCCAACATATCTCTCACGGATGATATCAAGTCATTTTGAGCCAGAAATAACATTCCTGTCAAAAGGTAGAGGTTGCAATCATGTTCTGGCAAAGTGACTGTTATATATGCTTTTTTTTTTTTTTATTCAGGTAAAAAGTCTCATTGACATTAAAACGTGTTTGTCAAGAGAGATCTGCCCAAGACCAACATATAACATAAAATATAACATAACAATTCAATAAAGATTTTTTAAGTGACAAAAAAAAAACTAGATTCACTATAATGTGGAAGGTCAAGTAAGGACAGGGGCATTTGAGGTGGATACAAACTGTTCTGCATGTTTAAATACCTGAGGTCAACTATCCAAAGAAACAGGCAGTGCAGAAGAGAGGTGAAGAAGAGAGTGCAGACGGGGTGAAGTGGGTGGAGTGTCAGGAGTGATTGGTGAGAAAACGATAGCAGCAAGAGTGAAAAGAAAGGTTCACAAGGTGGTAGTAAGACCTGCTATGTATGCATGGTTTGGAGATGGTGGCACTAACAAAAAGACAGAAGGTTGAGCTGGAGGTGGTAGAGTCATAGATGCTCAGATTTTCTTTGGCAGTGACCAGGGTGGACAGGATTAGAAATAATTCTGTCAGAGGGACAGCTCAGGTCGAGGGCTTTGGAGATCAAGTTAGAGGAGAAACAACGAGATGGGCTGGACATGTGCAGAGGAGAGATAGAGGATATATTGAATAAAGGGTGTTGAATATGGAGGTGTCAGGCAGAAGTAAAAGAGGAAGACCACAGAGGAGATTTATGATATTATGATGTGCAACAAGTTTGGTGTGATAGAGGAAAATGCTAAAGCATTAGGTACAATAAGGCAGAGTCATTAGGATACTTGCAAAACATGCCATTTCTTTACTCATATATATCCTCGTCATAAATCCTGTCGACTACAGTCTATTTACCAATATAAACAAAGATATTAGACATAAAAAACCCACAAATAAACATCAACAATCCCTTTTTTGGCATGACACTGGCAAAGAAAGACCTGCCTGACTGATGAAGACAAAGAAGGAGAGTATGTTGTGCCCGCAGGAGACCAGGTGGAAGGGAACCAAAGCCAGGAGTGTTGGAGCTGAGTATGGAGCTGCCAGGCAGGAGTAAAAAAAAAAAGAAAACCACAGGGAAGAATAATAGATACAGTAAAGGCTGGTATGGAGAAAGTTGGTTTGATAGGGTGAGATGGAAACAGATGATCCGAAAGGAGGATCTTCTGCCTCCTAAAGGGAGTAGCCGAAAGAAGAAGAAGAAGAGCGGTCTGTGAATACACCAGTGGAGGGCAGTACACTTCATTTTTAAGCAAATCCACGAGAACAAGAAGAAGAGGCGCATCAACGGACTGGAAAGATGGCTAATGACAAGGTGTGTCTCGAAGTTTTTAATGTTAAGCCAACTTTTAATAGTGGATAGGCGTTAACTTTAACTTGAGCTGTCATTCAGCATTAGCGGTCAGCTTCAGCTTGGGGTGTCACTACGTAAAACAAAATGTAGCGTCCTAGAGGAAGCTAGCTAAACCGTTAGCTTATTTTGCGTTTAAGTAGTGAACAGGAAATACATTTTATTGCCTTCAACCAAATCCATAGCACTGTCAATAAGCTGAAAATAAAGAGACTGTTAATTTAGTAATAGCAAACGTATTGCTAGCTGCTAAAATAACGTTGACGGGGCGGACTAGATTTGGAAGGTCCGTTCACCTTGAGACTATCAGTTAGCAAACAACGAAAACATGACCCACAGCGCTTAAAATGAAATATTTCTACAATAAAAGAAGCTAAAAGAAAACACAGTTGGCTTAGTCACGTGTCGAAATTAATATTAGTGTTCTCTAAAAAGTGTCATGCCCGCTTAGGGCAACTGTACGTTATATGGGGATGGTTTTAAGAGACAAGCGAGTACCTGTTCCAACATGCTCTCTATGCTTTTTGTTTATTTGGTACCATCAACATAGGGTCACTGTTGTGTAAGTTACCCGTTTTACCCGGTTTATGGAACGCAGTGTGTTTTTACACAGAGATGGGGGGGAAACGCGAGGAAGTATAAGCCTAAAAGCAACTTAACTAATAAGGGTTAATAAGATACAACCACTTTAATATTTAGTTCCAAATGTGGAAATTGCCTGTTCACAGTTGCAAGAATTAGCAAAAACCATCTTAGTATGTGTTTTCTTTTTAATGTATGTGTGTACTTTCTCTTATTAGAAATGGATAATTTGCAGTCACCTGTTAAGATGCTAAAACTCAGACCACTGAGTCTCTGAAAGAACATCCATCATATGGCCAGATGATTTTAGAACAGACATTTTCAATGGATTTTCTAGTTCATTGTCAGAATGTTTGCTGTGCTTGGTCATAATACAGGAAATTCTAATGTTTTATTATTTTTAGAAAAACCCTGGTTGCCTCCACTAACCTGCTTGCTGTCTCTGTGCCTACGTGTTTGTGTAGAATCCACTGGGCCAACTCAAGGATCTTGTCGAGTTAAAAGACCAGTTGGAGGACATTCAGAAACGGGTAGAAGATGAGATACAGGCTGGAGTTCCTCCAGTAAGGCTCACAAAACCATTATTATTATTAGTAGTAGTAGTAGTAGAATTATATATATAGAGAGCATAGATTACTTTGCCTTGAAATTCATGGCAAAGTAAAGTTATATAACCATATAAAAATTATAGGTTGAGGTATATATCAAAACACCAGACCAGGTCTCATTTCTCTTCCTCTCTCTAGGGGGGCAGTCTGCTGGCTTCTCCTTTCTTGAAGGGTTTTCTTGCTGGGTACGTTGTCGCTAGACTACGCTCTTCAGCGTTGCTAGGTGTTGCCATAGGCACGTGTACAGGGATGTATGCAGCTCAAAATTATGCTGTTCCCAACATTGAAAACACCATTAAAGACTACATACGCATCCTGAAAGGAGGACGCAAGTAAGGAGGAGGAAAATTGGAGCCAAACAACGGAGCAAAGGGAGAGACGGACATCTACAGGAAGAGTGCGCCAGTACAGCTCCACATGGGATCAGAAACATATAGCAAAAGCTGAAAACTTAACAGAATTTAATGTGGTATTTTTTTACTTTCAATATACTTAAATAATATAAAATTAAAAAAAAAAAAATTACACAATTGAATTTGGTATAGGGTGAAAAAAAACAGCTATTCTTTTCCTTTTCATATATATATATTTTTTAATTCAATTGTGTCCCCCCCCCCCTGCAGAAGACAGAACATATTAACATGCATGCAGAAAAAGATCAGTGGTTGAAATTTAGACAAACTCCTACTATTGGAAATCCTCACAGCTGCTATGATTGACTTCTGAAGCCAACCTTGTCTTTGATTACAGCACACACTTTCTAAAACTTGTTTGAAAGACCAACAAATATGTAGCTGTAAACTGGTTCTGTTGACCTCTCTAGCATAAGCTTATTGTAATGATCACATTGCATTTTTATGAAAATTCAAACAGGACTTGAATTCTGTGTTTTTTGGTATCTTCTGCCCTCTAGTGGTCAGAAATCAATGATAGCAGCCTTAACTAATTAGCACTTTTTTTCCTTTTTTTGCTCAGGGTGTAAAATTGCCTCACTTCACATCACACAGTTCTTCTCTGCAAAACCTGTCGAATCTCATGGTTCATGTTAGGTTTCACATTGTTTACAGTTATCAGAGCAGTGTCTAGTGTGGAGTGATGTCAGTCTACAGGTACAGAACCCTTCCCCTTTCCTTCTAGATTATATTTCCTAATCTCTGTATAAGTTCACACTTTTCAGAGACCTGTCTTTTTTGACATTTTGTTCCATGATTGACTCAGAAAAACACTCAATTTGCCATAAATTATGTCGATTTTTCTGTGTCCTGCTCACTGCTGAAAAAACTCTAAGAGAACAACAAAACAGCCAAATGCCAAAGCAATTTTTTTTCTTTATTAAGATTTAATTTGCTCTTTGGACTTTTAGAAAAGCTGGGGAATGTGTGTTAAAGCATTTCGTGTAAAGTATACATTAAGAGTGCCTACTATGGTCTGGAGTTGACAGTATCATCTCAAAAGCCTTGTAAGAGTTGGCTGCCTGATTTTTTTTATATGCTGGAAACTGATCATTTGCACATGAAGGGATTTTACTAATCTAAAGCTGTTACTGATTTTTATTTTTTTGGAATCATTTTTTGAAATCTGTCGAACGAAAAGTGATAGCAGTTTTACTTTTTTAGAATGTGCTGATTTCATCATGCACTTATGAGTTGTACTTTTTTAGTATTAGAGGTTTAAGCTGTAAAATTGAGTGTTTTATCCATAGACTATGCTGCTTCTGTTGCAGGAGACACATCTCTAATAATCCAATGTGTAAAGTTGTACAAAACAGTGGTGCCACTTGGCAGAGTTGGCATACATTTCAGTGTGAATTTTCATTTTGCACAGCAGATATTTCATTATTGGTGGATATCCACATCCAAAAATGTGGACAATCCGCTTTTTCCAAAAATAAATAATTAAACACTACAGTATTCAGTGATTCAACAAAATATATTGTTGTTTTTGCAGCTTTAGTGTAATATTAAAAATGGATTAATGTCTATGGAAAGCACTGTAAAACTGCACTGTGATGTTTTTAACATGGTGGCAACATCGAAATGAACATTTCACATCATTGTGTAATTAGATAACTAACAGAAATTAGATAAACAAGCCATAAAGGAGAAAGACGTGGGTTGTTTCAGCTTGTGTTTAGCTTGTTAGTTTTCAGGCAAACGTGTGTACTGTATGTTTGGTGACTGGAATCCAGAAACAACATGTGCCTTTTGACAATCATTGTGTTGCTGTCTCCATATTGTATGCTTTTAGTGTCTCGTTTTTTGTCCTCTGTCTTTGCATGTTTTTAAGTAATATTCTTTGTGGGATATGGATTAAACTTAACGGTGCTTTGTTTTTGTGTGTTTATGCTCCTACACATCAAAATCAGAAAACAGAACTGTTTATTATTCCCACTGTGTTAGTATCATAAAAGAAAACCATCAGAACTGTTTTTAACAGGTTTTATTTGGGTTGTTCAAATAAATCTACTCATGTATCCCTATTGTGTCCAAATTATGCTCCAAACTTGTAATAACAGCTTTATTATTATTGTATTTTTACCTGAAGCCAAACATGCTAAAATTAAAAGACCAAGCTGCTAATATGAGGGAGGACATCATTTACATTTTGTCAGAAATCCATTCTTAAATGTACTTTGGCTTAGCTTCTCTTATTTTTTCCTCTTTATTTTTCAAGCCTCCCAACACAAACCACATTCTTGTCCAGTCATCAACATTAAAATAAAGCATTTATGTCTGCACACTAAACACTATTTGATCATTATTAATCTTTAATAGCCATTAAAAATATGCAATCACGGTCAAAAGGCTCTGCTGTCAGTAGAATATTGGTTGCAATAAAATAGGAACGATAGCAAGCAGGTAATTGTTTACTGTTTGGAAATTTATCAGCGATATATAAAACCCTTATTAAGTGCAGCTGTGGTGATTGATTCGGCAAAGTTGTAACATGATATTAAGAGATGAGCCGAAACTGGTTTCTGGAAAAGACTGAAGCGGCTTCTGTTACCTAAAACAAAAAGCCAAAAACAACAAAAAAAAGCATGATTAATAAATACAGCTGATTAATGCTTTTAAATTTCCAATTCAAGAAAATTGTACCTTTTCAAAATTGTTAGTTCAATTCAGTTTTATATATATAGCACCAAGGCACATTATATTGTAGGGAAATACCCTACAATAGTGGAATGCACTTCTTAACTGTAGCTTATAGCGATCATATAAAGGTAGAAGAATATGATAGTTTACTCACCACAGTTTTAATTGTCCTCACTGGGAAGACTCAGCATTTTGCTCATGCTGCCTGGAAAGATAGATATTGGACTGTCAGTGACACTGTAGTTTAAATCAGATCCTCAGTGTAAGCAATAATTTAATCATTTAAAGGTTTTAAATTTCTCCAGATGAATCCAGATTTGAATATGCATATTGGAATTACATTGCAATCCTCTTATGAAAGATCATATTTTTAAAACAAAAAACCTTAGGTCTGAGTTCTCTGAGAGCATGTTCAATGTCATGTTGAAACCTAATAACACTACAATACAAATTCATTGATCAGGCAAAACTCTACAAATAGTCAACAAAAAGGTTCATTTAAATCTCTGATGTGTGGGTTGTAGATTTAAATCTAAACCATAAATGCAACAGAAAAATGCTGATATGAAACTGAACATGGCATTTTCATGAGTATTTTTTTCTCATTTGAACTTAATACTCAAAATCTTTATCTTGTCTCACCAGCATGAACGGACAGATTGCAATTGGCTTGTCCTTGGCGCTCGCTTCCATTGATCTGTTCCCCGGTGACTGTGTTCACACACCAGCAAAGGGACTCGAAGCACTGCTGGGCCTTGTAGAGGCCATTCTTTTCACAGGCAGGTTTGAAACCTGGCACCTGAACAGGCTTCGCGCCAGCAGCCTCCAGCTGGCACTTGGTGGTAGGAGAGGCTGAGATAGCAGGAGAGAGGGGATGAGTTGATCTACATTTTATAAATTTGTTGAAGACAAACTGTAACAGTCTAATCTTTCTGACTATTGAACTTTGAGGTCACATATGAGGACAGAAAAAGAGCATTTGTATTTAAAAAAAAAAAAAAAAAGGCATTCTCTAGGCCATAAACAGATGAGAAGATAATTAACACATATACAGAATACATGAACACAAATATTTAAGACATACATGAATAATCTGGGGTTCCAGCTGAAGAGTCCTGCAACACAATAAGTTAAAAAAACACACAAATGAGAAAAATACTGGACTTTAGAAGTGTATCAGGATTCACTGAAGTTGTACTTATTTAACTTGAAAAACAGTAGACTGAAAATAATCAGATTTCACCACTGAAAACAAATAAATAAATAAGTCAGTCAAACTTTTGCGTGATTCTCTTGAAAATTTGACAAAATTAGGTTTAGGGTTTGATTTGGTCTGAGACTTACTAACTTGAAAATCAAAAGCCCAGTTTCAGACATCCCAATGTCAGACTTTTTGTAAATTCTTTTTAATTTTTTATACCGTGCCTACAAAGTCCGTCATCCCCATGGAGTTCAAGGGCAGATGCATCTTCATGGGTACAGGAGCTATGGACAGAGAGAGAAAGCTGTATGTGAGACAGAGGTAAAAAACAAACAAACAAACAAACAACAAAATAAAAAAAAAGAGGGTGAGACTAAAAATAAATTGTACAATAACAGAGAGCCATAATTCGGTTTCAATAAAATCCTAGACACTGATTCATTATCAGTCTAAGTCATCTTACAGGTAACAGGGCAGTTTCGTGACATTTTCTCTTCTTATTCAGCTTTTTAAAATATTTATATTAATGTTTAGCGGTTAAGCAGTTTGTTTTAAAGCTTTTTTGCTGCATCCTGCTAATTCCCAGCAGAGCATTCTCACCAGAGTTGCCTTGTGACACCTGTGTCTGAAGTTTGTTGTTCTGATCCTCCAGAGATTTGATGTCATTCTTTTGGCTGAGGAGGAAATAGGCGGTCATCGCCTGGCCCACAATCAGCACACAGGCCAGAAGGGTCAATCCTGCCACCTTATAAGCCCGGGTAGAGCGGCCACTGGAAAAAGAAAAGAAAAAAGAAAGCAATAGTTCTTTATTAACACTTGTAGGATTAAAAGAATATTATTTGCCACTAGAAGGTCTTCAGGATGAAATCCTTCAGTGGGAGAAAGATCAAGAGTAGGTATTCAGAAAGGTTTATGGACATAAAAGAATATGAGGAATGAAGAACCTGATTGGTAACCTATACTTTTTGTTGGCTCAGAAGTGGGTAAATTTTATATAACAGGAACTATGTCCATGGTGCTCATGTGTATACTAACTGAGTAATGACATCAGCTGTTGTCAAGCAGAGACCTGAGTGAACATCTAAGATGAGTTCTGTTTTCACCAGGACGGGTTTTGGACAATCCCTAATTTAATTGACGTGTGCTCTGTGAGAAGTTATTTGACTTCTGATTTACTTACTGATTCTAGAAAAAAAATATCCTAAAATCATTAAATACAGTTTTGTTCTTAAACTAATATCCAATATTTTTAATTTATACTTTTATTTAATTCTAAAATAACATTGATTTCTACATCAGTAGCAGTCTCAGCATTACAACCCACAAATCCATATCCACTTCACATTGCAGTTTTGGAGTCTATTTTGTTTCATCCTCTTCTTTTTGCAGTGTGTAAATCAATTAGCAGACTAAAAACTTGTATAAATATAATATAAATGAGGTTGTGTTGTTTGGGATTTTTTTGGAAGTGCTGTTATTCATCTGTACTACATTAATATAGTATCAGTGTGGTAGTAAATTACAATTACAATATGACCAACCACAAGAAATAATGGTAAAATTCTTCTGTCTGACACACAAATGTGTTTCTTTTACAGTGCATTCATTTTTTATTACATAGCCACGACTTTCTATGACATTATAGGACTTTCTTATCCTCCAAAAAGGAGCAGGATCCCCAAACTGTGACAGTGTAAACAGACATCAGCAGGCAAGCGTACGCGCGCGCGCGCGCGCGCGCACACACACACAAACAAAAATAAGACATATATACACAGCAGCTTTACTTAGTTATTATCCTATTATAACAAAACAACACGACAGTTTCAAAACCTAAATTAATGTTTAGGACAGCCACATATTGGTTTTCGCACCATGATCCCTCACCTGATGTTTGTGACACACACATGCACACGCACACACACACATACAAAAAAGTACATCTTTAACACTTACTTCTGTCCTGGCGCTCCAACATTGACAGTTGTTTCATGGCTGGGAGCGCCGATTAGAGGTTGAGTTGGAGTCTCGGGGTCGGACATCTTCACGCAAACACAAACCTGGGAGCAAACATACATATATTTTTTGGAGAAAAAAAATGCTAATTACAAAAATAAAACAGAAAGAATAATAACATGCTTTCATAAACACACACACATACACACAAGAACACGGAAACGGGTTGTTTACCTTCTCTTAGGTCAGACTGAAAAGTGATTCACAGTATTAGTGACCGAATTCAGCCAAATTTTACCTTTATGACTGATGAAAGACAGAAGGAACTGAAAGCTGAAGGCAGGGGTATCCCGCACTGCCAATCTCTACTCTGGTTGGCGTTTTTTTCACAAACGGAATTTCTGATTGGCTGCTTGTGATAGTTCATCATCTGTAACTAGGGGCAGAGAATACAGACGTTCACTCGTGGTAAAAAATAATTGAGCTCTTTATATGGCGAAGTAAATTGGATTTATCTTTGAATTTTATTAAATATCTGTAAATAATTTAACTTTGTTAACAACATGAACAACATACTGTGTTTTCAAAACACCCGTACTACCGATTATGTCTTTAATAAAATATTGCTACCTTTATTTCTAAATTTAAACATAATATTAACAAAATTACTACTAATAACTATAGACTAAGGAACAATTATCCTTCCAACCCAGTCCTGTAATTTCTTTACACTTTAAATCGAACTTGACTCTTGAAAAACACAATTTTTCATTCACACTTCAGAAAGTAGACCCCAGTAAATACACATTTATAAAGTTGTTATTATATTAAACATATATCATGAGCATATATTTAACATGGGAGATTTAAAAAAAAAAAAAAAAAAAAAAAAAAAATAATAATAATAATAAAAATATTTAAA
>VUQG01017779.1:7836-18280 GCA_015106755.1 Etia nguti
TTTATTTTTTTTAAGGATTTTTTTTTTTTTTTTTTTTACCTAAGCTTGTGCCTCCCATCTCCTCCAGGTCAACGGGTCAGACCATAAAGAGGCAAACAGAAAACCTGCATGTTGACTACTACGTCACCAGAGATTTCAAGTCAGAGTTTAAGGGCTCAGCACTGCAGCAAATTGAGAAAAATGTAGAGGAGGACTATGTATCAAACGTCAGAAATAATTGTTGGAAGGAGAGACAGACGAGTAAGTAACCACAGTTATAAATTCACCCTCGGAATAGTTTGTGCTTTTGAAAAAAATGTGACAGTTTCTTCCCCCGTCTCATCCAGAAACGGACCTGCTTTACGCCGCTAAGGTATACCGGGACGAGCGAATGCGCAAGAAGGCAGAACTCATGACCATGGATAACTGCAGGGAGCTGGACAGACTAAATAACCTCTTCAGAGGTGGATGAAATGGATGCTCTTAGGTCTTGTAAATATATATGAATAGATATGTATGTTCATTGTTTTTTTTTTTATGAAGAGTCTTCAAACTAGGGCACTTAAAGACATAATTTAGCTCTATTGTTGTGCTTTTTTTCCCCTTCCTACTCTCATCCCCCTCCCAACTTTTCTCCTTCCTCATTCCATTCTGGCCCCTGGAATCGCCTTGTTATGTTGTAATCGACCAATCTACACACAATATAGAAAGTCTCAGATGCTTTTCTTTTTTTTAAAAAACAAAACAAAAAAACAAAACAGAACTCTTATTTAAGTGTGTTTTCCTTAAAATGGGAAAGAAACGGACACTTGATTGTAAAAGGCATGTACGCTTTGAGTAATGACAACTCGAGAGGCATTCTGCACAAGCAAATTAGTGTTGTAAGACCAACAAGCTGCTTCTGGAATCATCTGCTTGTCATAAACATCAAATGGGAGACAATAAGTTCACCTGGAGGTGTTGTCCCCACACACAAATCAGTTTCTTCAAGAATCACATTTAAGAAAAAAAAAAGAGAGAGCGAATGCTTGTATTGGCTCTTTACTCACCTCCACCTGTGGATGAAGATCACTGGATCATGAACAGTTACCACTGACTTTGCTACTAGAGAACATTTTATATTATCCAGTCTAAAATGTGACCTTGGTTGGAACTAAAGATGAACAGACAGTGAAACTGTTACTCATAACTGGTTGTACATTTTCATTTTTGAATGTTTAAATTTATGCAGTTATTTAAGTAACTATAGAAGGAAAAGAATTTTTCTTCACTGCTCGCCTGATCATTTAAATAAAATCAAATTATTAACATATCCTGAATGAAATTGTCTTTGAATTATGTTGAAGAGTAAGTTGGTTTAAATTACACAACAACTTCCTCTCATATATCAAGTGGTATGTAGTTTTAATGGATCTATTTTTTTTTTCTCACATAATTTTCACATAACCTAATACAGTGTGTGTAAATGGGGATTTCAGTAGTGGTTAATGTTAATTTTGTACATATGTATTTTACATCTGACAGTAAGCTTAACCAGTCAGGCTTATGACCGGTACTTCAGATTTGCACGGGGCCAGTTCTGTGAAAGATGTAGACTGGCTACAATCTGGTTGGACCCCATATTTACACACAGTCAGCAACAATAATCAGGTAGGCTGTGGTGGTTAAACTGTAGTGTTTAGTTGGTACTAAGGGAGTGCAAAAAAAAAAAAATACAGTAATAATATATGCTTTTGTGTTGTTTACACTAAATTCTTGACCCTACCATCCAAATGCTGCTGCAGAAATGTGGATTCATCAGACCAGGCAATGTTTTTCCAATTTTGGTGAGCCTGTGAAAATTGTTGGCACAGTTTCCTGCTCTTATGTGACAGGAGTGACACCTGGTTTGGTCTTCTGCTGCTCTAGCCCATCTGCATGAAAGTTTGAGGTGTTGTGCAGACCATGCTGAGCTCTTGTATACTTTGCACATATAATTATGTAAAGGATTTTTTTTTAAAATTAATTATATTAAGCCCATGAGTGCATTTTATTTTACTTTATTTCAGAAGCATGTGTAATAGCAGATAATATCACAAGGTCTTCTAAAGATAAATGACAAGTTTCTACCAGTAGTTGGTACTTGGAGATGCTGTGACCCATGGGTGATGTAAGGCGAATGTAAGTTATGAAACATCGTTAAAAATAATAATTTTAACATTTAAATTACATAAATTTGAACGTTGGTCCTGGGGCTGAAGTAGAGACGCGATACAGAAAGAGCGCACTTTTTCTTTATTGTAACGTCACCCTAATTTGGTTACCAGCGGTCACGTGACACCACCAAACCCGGAAACGACATCACAGCTCATGCCACCTATGTGTTTTCGGAATGAAAACAAGCTAGTGTGACAGTTAAAATGCTATCAAGACAACGTATTTAGGAATAAATCAAAACCAATGTGCGAGGAAACGCTGCTTTTTGGCCCTGACGATAAGTAGACCATGAAGTACCCCAGCTACATCTGTGTCTTTCTGTTGGGTTTCCTCTGTTGCGGATTTTTTTCACGAGTGTCTGCTAGCAACCACGAGCCAGAGACTCCAGACTGGAGGATGACTCTAAAAACCATTCGCAACGGGATCCACAAGATTGACACGTACTTGAATGCAGCACTGGACTTGTTTGGTGGCGATGACGGGCTGTGTCATTACAGATGTAGTGATGGTAAGCTAGGTCCTTACTCCAGCTTTCAAGATCTTTCTCCAAGTTAAGAATGGGTTTGTTAAAGTACTTATTGGCCCATGACATCCAGAGTGTGTAATTTAGGAATGTCCCTGTTATTAGTCAGGCTTGTACATTAATTATTTATGCCACAACTTTCTCTTAGATCAGCTTGAAAATTATTTACGTTAATTTAATAGTTGGTGCGACCATCTTCAGTCCTGTGTAGAAGTCTTAAGCAACCCCCATGTCTTCATACTTTGTTAGGAAAAGAATGAGAAATGAATGCAGCAATGAATTGAAACATGTTCAGACTTACATGGAAATACAGGATACAAGGCAAAAACATAGTTTGGCATCACCTGCATTATTTTTTAACACAGCCTGAACTCTGTTAGGCAAGCTTTCTTATAATTTCTTTAAGTCGTCTTCAGGTGTAGTTGTCCAGGCTTCTTGAAAGACATTCAAAGCTCTATTTTGGTTGTTGGCCTTTCCTTCTGTTCTCTGTCAAGATGATCCCACACTGCTTCATAACGTCAGTAATGTTGACGTCCGGGATCTGGGGAGGCCAATCCATGACTATCTACTGTGTTTTTCTATCCAAGTATGCTTTTACTAAATTGGCACTGGATTGCCAATCAGATGCTTTCCAGGTGATATTGCACAGTGAATCAAAATCTGATGGCACTTTTCTGCATATTTCCATCAATTTTGAAAAGATACCCAACACCACTGGCTAAACTGGATCCCCACAGAGCTTCCACTTTGTTGTACAGATGGTTGTAGACACTCACTGTTGTACCTCTTTTCTGACCTCCTCTGTACATATTGACATCCAAAACATTCAAACTTGGATTCTTCACTCCACGAGACCTGTTGCTACTGATTTTCAGTCCAGGTTTTTTTTTTATGCCTGCCACTACTTCTTCTGTCCTGCACTTGTTGAGTTTCCCCAAATATTTTAAGGATTCCCTGAACACCATACTTTTCAGCTAATAGCTCTTTGGGATTCAACTTATGGATGTAAAAATACAATCATATGCCTGTCAAGCTTTGTTATCTTTGGCATTTTCACAGGTTGAATTAAAGTAATGGGAACAGCAGCCTGTTGTATTTTTGCAACAAAGAGACTAAAAATACAGTTTCATTTGTTGGTTCTTTGCTAAGTCGTCAAGTTTTTTTGCTCCTTCTTTGAGTTAAAACCCTTTTTTCCATGAATGGTGAAAATGGCCGGGACTCAAGATGAATGAAAAAGCAGAAAGACCGGTGAAAGACGTTCAGAATGCCTGGAAAACTATTGCATGAGACCACTTTAAAAATGACAAGAAAGTCTGGGTTGTTGGAATTAAAATATAAAGAAATGAGGGGTGTTTCAAGACTTTTTGCACAGTACTATCTGTGGCACCGCTAGCCTTTATAATCATCTGTAAACATGTAACCTCTGACTGCAAGATAACAGATAGTTGAAGAGTAAGAAATCTAATCAACTTTGCTCCTGTCTCAAAGGGTACAAGCCTGTGCCTCGTCCCGGGTACAAAAATCCACCACCCAACGGATGCGGTTCCCCCCTGTTTGGAATTCAGGTAGTTCAAAGCGTGTTGCCATGTGCGTCCAGCATGCTGAAGTGCATAATTTTGTATATCATTTGATTTGTCGTATTTAAATACATTGAGTATACACCCCAAAATACACACAAAAGTCTATAGTACAAGCTGCAGTTTGTGTAAAATGTAGCCAAACTGCCTAGGTCAATATTATTGGCAGTGTTAGCTCCAGATACATTTGCTTCAGAAAGTATTCTCTTCACTTAACTTTTTGCACACTTTACAGTGTTGTACATTTATTGTTAAGTGACTAAAATTGGCATTTTGTTCCCATAATCCGCACTTAGTAAATATCATGTAATAATAATACTTGAGATAGAAGAAGTCCACTTGTTTCAAATTTAATCTATATGACACAAACACCAGTGTATAAAAGATCCCATAATGCACACTGAAATCCAAGGAACTCTTTGAAAATATTCACAGTAAAATTCAAAGTTCCTGGACAGGGAGTTGACCAGAAATCCAAAAGTTCCTCCCAGAAAACATTAGTGTAGAGAGATCGGAGAGCTTACCAGAAAGGAAGGGAGACTTGCAAAACTACAAAGATGGCTTTAAAACATGACAGTAACGAAAGCAAAGTTTGAAGACGACGCTGGGGTGGGTTCAGAATAAGTCTCTGACTTTCCTGGTCTGACCCGACCACAGCGCATATTTAAAACTAACAGAACATTGGTGGACCGGTCTGTAGATGATGAACAAGGCTGTAGAAACATGTTTAATCAACTTAATGAATTTATAAAGTTAATTGAATTGACTTCAGCAACTAAGCACAGAACTGCAGTACTATAACTTGCATTTACAGAAGCGTGCATCTCATTCTGGTAGGCAAGGCAAGGCAAGTTTATTTATATAGCACAATTCAACAGCAAGGTGATTCAAAGTAGTGGTAGTGTCCTTTTCCAGTCAAATCCAAAACGTGTGTATTACAAACAGCTGCTGAGTAACTGATATGTATTCATCCAGTTTGATGTTGGCATCCCGTCCATGACCAAATGTTGTAACCAACATGACCGCTGCTATGACACCTGTGGCCGGGAGAAACACGACTGTGATGAGGAGTTCCAGGTCTGTCTGGAGAAAATCTGCAGGAATGTGCAGAGGACTCTTGGATTGGCCCAAACTGTCCAAGGTAAGAGAGCAGCAATTTAGGAAGTAAGTTTAAGAGGTTGTGCAAAAAGGCAAACAGACTTACGACTGAAGGTGTTTATAGAAAGGAATAGAACCTCAAGACTCAAGTAAAAAAAACAAACATATCACATCATATTATACAGTAGTTTTGCATGTCACACAGTACAAATGTGTTACAGCTACAACATACATATTTGCTCTCTAAATCACTTGGCCTGTGTTGTGATTTGATTGGCTTTTATCTAATATACCACTCTTACAGCCTTGTAAGGCTAAGAGTGCTATGTTAGTAAAATAGGGAGGTTACTTCAGAAAAGCTGAGAGTCACCCACAGCTTGTTACACAAGTGATAAAACACACATTAAACGGGGGAAGTGCACTGCTTACATCCATTTAGATTAGCCAATTAGCTGCATCACAGTAAAGAGATGAATTCCATTTAGCTGCTCTGCACTTTGGGCACACAACTGCATGCTGACTCACTGTCACACTGTAGCTTACTGTGACACTTTATTTAAACAGAGGCATGGTGTTAGTAACTCAGCTTTTACAACCCCGAGTTACTTTCAAGCCTTTTTCCTGCTTTTTTCACCATTTTATTCCAGGAAGTAATAAAACACATGCTATAATACTGCGTAGGAATAATGAATATTCCAAATGACTTGAAGCAGTAAGTTTAGTATAAATAAAGTTTTATCAATATGCAAACTATAACTGTAGCGGAAAGGTGTAAATGGTGAAAAACCTCTGAGACACAGCTGTTGTTAATGGTGCAAAAGGCACTGTTTAATCATCCTTCTAATATTGATAAACTGAAGAAATTAAGAGTTTTGGAAGAGGAGTGATCCAAAAATTGTTTTTGCTGTTGTGCAAGTCTCATTAGCAACTACAATGTGGTCACTAAAGACATCTAATAAGACAGCCTGTATGTTTTAAATTTTGACTGTGTTTGTCTATATTTAGGACTAGGGGAAAGACTGAAGTCAGTGATCAATTCTATAATCCTGGCAATTCTCAACAAAAGTTATTCATGGAGTTCTACAAGGTTCTGTATTAGGACTGATTCTGTTTACATTATGCATGCTTCCCGTAGGGAGTATTATTAGCAAACACAGTTTCAATCCTATACAGACGACACCCAGCTTTATTCATAAATGAAGCCAGATGACACAAATCAATTAGTTAAACTCAGGGATGTATTAAAGACATAAACACCTGGATGTCCTGTAATGTTTTTCTTATAAACTAAGAATTGACTAAGGTTATTATATTTGGCCCTAAATTCTGTCATATTATCCTAACAAAGCACTTCAGTCTTAGACTGCAGGCTTACTTGTTTTTTCTAGAGTTCCTACAAGTTGAATGAGAGGCAGAGCTCCCCGTTTGAATTTGCGACTCAGACACTTTCTCTAGTTTTAAGATTAGATTGAAACATTTTCTTTTTGATCAAGTCTATAGTAAAAGCTGGGTCAGGTGACCCTGAACCACCCTGTCAGGATCCCTTGCTGCGAAATCGGCTGCTGCAGGACGTAATGTGATACACTGTGAACACTTCTTCTCTACTCACCTCCCTTTAACCCCACATGTTTATAAACCACCGCAGCATGTCATTACATTTTTGCCTTCTCTCTTCCTGTTTCTTCCTGTTTCCTGTATCCCTATCCTCTCTTTTCTTTTCACTCTCCTCTCACCCACAACCAGTCATTGCAGATGGCTGCTCCTCACTGAACCTGGTACTGTTTCTTTCTGGGGCTTTTTTTTCCCTCCCCACCATCACAAAGTGTTTGCTGTAGGGTCTTTACCCCACAGTTTAAAGCACTTTGAGGCAACTGTTACGCTTTGGTGCTATATAAATAAGCTTGAATTGACGTGAGCTGATGTTTTTTTGTTCATATTATTCCTTGCGTTCTTTTCTTTTTTCTTTACAGCATGTGAGTCAACAGTGACTTTGCTTTTCGACGCTGTTATGCACTTGGGATGTAAGCCGTACCTGGACAGTCAGCGAGCGTCGTGCGTGTGCCAGTATGAAGTAAAGAATGAGCTGTGACGCCACCACAGCCACGAGACTGTCGGGGTGACTCTTTCAGAAACTCAACACTAACAGAAGGATGCTAGCGATAAACCTTCTGTCTTTCTTAGATGTTCTCAGGGATAGAGCTACTGGGTTTGCACTAATCTGTGTCTGTTGCCTCCTTTTTTTAGATGGAGAGTCGACAATTAATATCTTTCCTATGTCATTGATTATTTATATATATTTTTAGTGACGTTAAATGTGATCGCTCCCTGATGAACGGAAACATGATGTTCAGGGTTTCTGTGGTTTGCCTTTAAACCAGCAGTTTATTTTATATTTCTGTGAAGTCTGCATAACTTCCTCAGAAGTTTACATTAAAAAAAGACTGTGACCATGTTCAGTATGAACACTTATGATTGATCTATTTTAATTCAACAGGGAAAAACTGCTTTTACCCCTCAGTTTTCCCCGCCTAAAATTTGTAATTTGTTGACAATCAGGAATATATTAAGTATACAGTATATAAATATTACTTCCAGTAATAAACCCTTAATGGAGCTGTGTTTTTTGTTTTATTTATTCCCCGCCCCCCCCAGAGATCAGTTTAGCAATTTCTTTTAAACTCATCACAAACTGAGTAACCTGCTAGAGCTTTGTCTAGATTTCCTGAAAATGTTTATTTCTACTGTATCTGAAGTGCTGACTGGTGCAGATGTGACTTGTAGAAACATCTGTTAAATTTGCAATAAAAATAGTGCTTTAACTGTTATGTTGTCATCCATCATTTTTAAGTAAATGAGTCTTTAAGTGTCTAAGGTGACATCTTTTAATCATATGTATATGTATGTGTTGTTGATTGTGCTGGATAAGGCCAGTGAATTGACATTAAACCATGTCACACACTATTAGATAGTGTGTGAGATTAAATCCACATTTATAGTTGGGTAAGAAAACAGCGCTTCCTTCTGGTAACTCAGCAGCACTGCAGCTCAAACAAACAGATGCTGCAAACTGCTCCTTTTTTTAACCAACAAGAAAAAGGCCGGACAACATCAGAAAGGAACGCATATTGCATTGGTGTCAGGTGACCTCAGTAGATCACATGACAGGGTGAGGCAAGGCGGTAGTGACCCAGCTCTTTAGGCCAAACAGCAAAAGCAAAGACTGTAGATATACAATGTAAAATAAACAGGGTACAATATGCATATGCTGTAGTGCATGTCATGATAGTGATATAGGGCATGTTTGGCTGTCAGAGCAGGTCGTATGTACCAAACTTTATAATGTCAACTGAAGTTTGTCATTACAGGCTGCGCAAAGGTCACACTGACTGTGGCTCTGAGCAGGCGCTTGAGACACTGTTGCTGACTCTGTGCAGCTGGCAGTAGAGACACCGCCCCTGCCCTCTAGGAGCATTGAACAGAGTGCTCCAATCCAACAAGATTCCAGTGGGCGGGGCCACAGCCTGGTTGTTTATTCATGATTTAATCTGGCAAATATGTTTTTCTAGCTGTGTCAGTCGGAAGAAAGGTCTAACTTGGCAGAAGACTACTCTAGAGGTAACAGATTAAGATTTTTGATTTAAATTGAGAACAGATAAAGGTGCTGTCACACCTTTGCTAAAGTCTTAAATTTTATCAGGTCAGTCTGAATCAGGTGAATCAGTTTGAATCAGGTGCCTCATGTTGTATCATTTACAAAGTTAAAACTTTTGCTTCCTTATGACCTTCCCAGGAAGTGTTCCTACACAGACGACCACAAGCTAACAATATGACAGGTGAGCCTTTCAATGCTACAAGCTTCTTTTGAAATAAGGAAGAGAGAATATTCATACCAAAGCAAAAGTGAAACAAACTGTAAAACAAAGCAAAGAGTGTGACATTAATCATCAACTTAACATTCCTTTTTATTCTGACTGCCACGCAGATAATAATTATAGTAAATATCATTCGAAGTGACTTGATGTCATGAGGAAACTGAGATGCATGAATCTATTCAAGTGCTTCATGCAGTTATCGACAACTATCAAGACTCTGATTGGATGGAAAAATGGCTGCTTGACCCCAGCACTAGCAGCACTTATAGCTTAAACAAAAAAACAAACATCAACAATGAAAAACTAAGTTCTTCCTTATGTTTATTTATCTTATTTTTTGGTATCAGTTATCAGTGAATGTTATTTAATTATTTGTGTGTGTGTGTGTGTGTGTGTGTGTGTGTGTGTGTGTGTGTGTGTGTGTGTGTGTGTAAGTAATGAGGACAATATATATCTATTACTACATTCTTTTCACTATCGTGGTTATCATTACCATTGGTACATTGCAGTATTTAAGCTGCAAAGCAAGACTTGCATTATTACACTGCATTATTATTTTGGAAGTTTTGCACTGGTTATTTATGAATGCGCTTTTTGATAATATGCACAGAGAACCAAAGAGAGAACGAAGCCACCATCAGAAGGTAAACACTTATGTCCACATTATTTGGCTATTAGCTGGAAAATCTCACTTTATTCTGGTATCAAACACTCAGAATATTGCCTGCATTCACTGCAAATTGTTTACTCTAAAATCAGCTCCTCGGATCCTGCAGAGGAGTACCAAATGGGCAACAAACGACGAGGTCTTGCACTCATTTTTAACCAGGAGCACTTCTTCTATCTCCTGGATTTGCCAGAGAGGCGTGGAACCAATGTTGATCGTGACAGCTTGGAGAGAAGGTACAACTTCCTAGCTATCTGCTAAAGATAGGGAAACCTGTATTTGGAGCAGCTTTGTGCTCAAGAGCATGCCAGCTCTTGTTTAGAGTTGTAGATCATTTCTGTGGTAGAACTGAGTATTTTTCCTTTTTACTAGTATCGCCCCAGGACTGCAATCTTTCACCTCTGTGCACCAGCGAGTTCCAAAGACAGTATGTCATGCTCTATATTTTTAAGTTCACAGAGAACTTGGTGATTGTTTCTCTTCTGAATAGTGATGGCCCTGATCACAATCCCCCTCTACAGTGTGATCGTGG
>VUQG01017783.1:9278-19634 GCA_015106755.1 Etia nguti
TTAAAGGGCAGGTTGGCTAAAAAAAAAAAAAAAAAAAGACATAAGGCAGAGATTGGATGTTAAGATTTTCATTGGGAGACGAGATGGTTTGGACATGTGCAGACGAAGGATAGTGGATATAGTGGACAAAGGAGGTTGAACACGGAGCTGCCAGGCAGGAGAAAAAGAGGAAAACCGTGGAGACTCTTGTTTTGATGTAGTGAAAGAAACATGCAGAGAGTTGGTGCAACAAAGGAGGATGTTAGGGAGAGGGGTGGGATGGAGGCAGATGATCTGCTGTGGCGACCCCTAAAGGGCGCAGCTAAATGAGGAAGAATTATATGTGCAGGTAACCAGACTTTCTTCATCTATGAAAAAGCAATGTTACTATGGACTTTTTTGTAAATGTGCTGCATAATATCAAAAGTTTAACAGAAAATGTTAATTTCTGGCGCTTATATTTTGCAGTGATGATTAATTCTTATCAGTGTCAGCTTATGTTTCCCAGGTGGTGTGTGTGTGTGTGTGTGTGTGTGTGTGTTATACCCTCTCTGCAAACACCAGACATGTTCTTTACCTGTCTCATAGATGTTTTTTTCTTTGAAATTAAGAAGACTTTTGAGTCTGTGCTGCTTCTATCACCGAACAACCCCCCCCCCCCTTCAAAAAAAAGACTGTATTTTTCACATCTGGATGAATTGGGCAAATCATCGGCGCTGCGTAAAAACCACCGCTAAGGGTCTGAAGAAGCCCGAGTACACAATATATTCCTTTTCAAAGCACCCGCTGCAGTAGTTTGTGTTTGACACTGATCAAGCATAATCATCAGGCGGTCAGGGTCTGTGTGTGTTTATGCGTGTGAAGAGCACACACTGACACACACAAAGACCATCTCCCTCTCTATCTTCCAGTACAAGTGGAGCTAACCACTCCAGGGAGCTGGAGACTCAATTAATGACATACATACAGCACTTGCAAGATGTCAGGCAAGAAGCACACAACGGCACATATGCACATTAAAGGCTGTTTTATATAGCATATCTGTGTTTGTGTGTGTGTGTGTGTGTGTGTGTGTGTGTGTGTGTGTAGCTCTTGAACTCCAGGGCATATAGGCCCGTATGTTCTAGTGGATTATCAGCCTCTGAGTTTTAGCACATCCAATGAAAAGCACCCTCTTATGTACTGAAAATTGTAATTTAAAATTCAAAGCAATTCAGTGAAGAAATGGTGGAATTTGTGAGTTTATGTTTATGTAATTTATGAATTTGACTTAAGTGTGAGTTTTAAAGCAGGAACGTCTAGAGATGAAAAATACTGTTGAAAACTGCAGTTCCTCGAGTGGCCACTTGAGGCTCGAACTAAAAGTGTGTCAGTGCCCATGGAGTCCCATGTTAAAATGTCCAGCTTTAACGCAGATATAAACATGTTTACATCTTGGTACAACCCCCCCCCCCCAAATGTCTCTATGGATAAATTCATCTCTGCGACAACTATAGAGAGAAAAATATATATATAAGTCATCTTAAACCCATTAAATTTGCATCAAGGCTTCAAGTTATTTATTAGCGGCAAAAGAATGTAGTGGTTTTCATATTTGCCGAGAGCTGCGTCCACACTGGAAATGAGTGGCTCATCGTGCATCACTGTGATGTTGCTAGCAGAGGGTCCAGGTTCTGGTTGCCAAGGTAACCCTCTAACTTTAATTAACGGGTCATTTGTCAATCAGAGGTATCCTGCGTTCTCATTGGGATTTGGACCTCTGGTAAAGTGGTTGATTTGCCTCGTCACCACTAACCGTCCATAACTTTCTATAGTCTCCTGTAACACCAGCTTTTGCAGTACTAATATCTAGTAATATGGCTTTCTGTGCTGTTAGTAAGAAGTTTGTGCTCCAATTTTATTTATATAGCATAAATTCTGAACAGTCACCTCAATTGCTTTACATTGTAAGGTAAATGTTAGAAAGAAAACCCCAACAATCAGATGCCCCCTGTTGAGGTAGCACTTGGTGACAGTGGGAAGGAAAAAATTCCCTTTTAACAGGAAGACACATCAGTTGGAGCCAGGCTCAAGGAGCAGCAGTCATCTGCCGTGACCAGTTGGTGTTGCAAAACATCAAATAGAGTTAGCTGATAACTTAGCTGACACTCATCCAGATGTAGAGACTTCTGAAAAGATGCTATTAATCAAGACTCCCATCCAGATGCACAAGCCAATGATTGAAACTACGCTCTCACAGGTTTAGGTTTAGAGTTTTGCTCTGAAAATATTTAATTAGAAAAAGCATTTTGTCACTGATAAAATTGCACTCCTTCCTTCTAGCTCAATGTGAGTCTTTAACATGGATTGTCACAAAACAGTGGGGCATGTCATGGTGTCTACACCTGGTCTGAGGGTGTAACTATGCAGAAAACATGAATGCCAGCCTGTGTCAGTGTCAGTGTAGTCACATGTTTTACTGTGCTGTTTCTGTCTGACGACCACCACCTTCTTATGTTTCCTGCCACATGAGGACTTTTGGTATAATGGCTGTTTTTCTCCTTGGTGAAAAAAACATAGACGAACATATTCGACTAAAAGCCCTTACCATGGTCAAGAAACAAGAAGCCATTAGCAGCATCTCCAATATAGGAACAGCAACGTATACAGCTTACCTTTCCTCACAAAAACTCCGGGTCTAAGAACAGAGCTTACTGTATTGGCAGCTCTAATAATCTTGTGGTCTAACAGTAGAAATGGCAGAAGATCGGGGCTCTAAGAGAATGACAGCAAGTTCATTCAAGTCCAATAATAATTCTGACTCAATCATAATGTTTTTATTAGCTGTGAAATGCAAGTGCACTTCTTCTGTGAATACGTTCTATTTGCTAGCCAACTAAGACATTAGGGAGATTAATAAACCTGTAATCCCTGGAAGTTTGGTCAGATAAGGTGCCCCCTTTTTTTCCAAACTGCCAAAGTTAACTCTCCATTTCACACCTCTGTGGTCTTCCACCCACCAAGGCCTCACCTCCACACTCCCACACTCTGTCTGCTGTGGCTTAGACACGGTCGGCTGCAGCTGACGGGTCGCCACTTGGAGGAAGACGGTGGCTGCTCATAGATCCCGGGGTCAAAGGTCATTCCTGTTCTCCTGGCAAAAGGTGAGAGGAGCAGAGCACGGGTCAGTGGTGCTGAAATCTCATTTAAGAGACTGACCCCGGAGGGCCAGCCTGAGCCGGTCTGACGCTCAGAGGCGCCGTCACTGGGGATGATGTATAGGTTTGGCCCGACAGAGGAGCCTCAGCGCGACGCATACGTGCACACACCTAGTCTTGCAGGCGCTGATGCACAGAGCTTCAGAGCACGTCGGTTTGGCATCTCATCTCTTATTGGATAAGATAAAAACCTGTGCTGAAACTGGGAGGTTATAGCAGCAATTAATAACAAGGAAGAAAGAAAACAGGGATACAGATAGGAATAAAATCCTACACACAAGGTGATGTGAGCATGAAGCAGGATAAACAGGAATGGTTGGGTCACAGTAAAGCAGAGCAGCTGAAAGAGCAGTCAGCAGACTGAGATGAAAGGGAAAATATATCATGTTACACTGAATTGCTACAATGCATGCAGCCACAACTTAGAGGTAAAGTGAATAATACTGATGGATATTATTACAGTGCAATAATTTGCTAGAAAAATGTGGATCCTAAACTGAATGTGGGTCAATTTACGTCGACACGTACCAGTCACCTAAACAGCGCTACTGACACTGCTCCCTCAGGAGAACAAAGAACTCAATTCAACCCCTAAAAGAGAAAAAACCAAGCAGGAAGAAGAAAAAGGAGCCAAAACTCCTTAACCTAGCCTAAAAATTCCTCAAATCCTCATCCCAATGCTTTTGCCCTTACATACTGTATTTCCATGTGTCTTTGCACTGCAAAAATGAGGCGTGGCTCAAGACTTTTGCACAGTACCATATATATGTCCTGTTCCTTTTACCTCAGAAGTCTGACCCGTGAGTGACATCACACTGGATTTGACCGTGTTCCAGTAGTATTAATCGCCACACAGCAGGTTTACAGACAGAGCCTGGTCAGTTATCCGTGTACGAGCTGAGTGAGCTGAAAATACAAAGTATAGATTACAAATCCTGTTTATGCAAACTGTTGACATGTTGGATGGCTGGTGTGGCTTCTCCAAGTTTCCAAGTAGGACTTCAAATCCTGACTGGAAACTCAGGTTTTCCAACTTCCCAGGTGATACAGAAAAGTCTGGTGTGCTCCTGCAACCTTTCTGCTCTCCTGTACCTTTTCTTTTTTTTGATTCTGGTTTTGTTGGGATTCCTTTCTTCCTGTTTGAATCCTTTAGTCTTGTACTGCCACACAACTTTATGCATGCCCACTTTACTGAGACTTACGTATCTGCATGACCTTCGTAAATCTGCCCACACTACTCATTTCCATTACCTAATTAAAACAAACTGAAACACTAATATTAATAATAATTTAACTAAAATTAAACATTTATAATTACTGTTTGTCACTTCCTGTTATAATAAGATATCCCAACACTGAGCACATACATAGCTTACCCTATGTTTATCATTAGAAGGTTTTTCTTTTGTTTTTTTTTTTTGTCCTTTGCATTTTCAGTTTAAATGTGTTTTAGATTTGAGGACTTGATGCTCAATAGCAGCGTAGGACTTGATGTAAGGTGGCAGATTATGGAGCCAATTGAGATAAGTCGTAGTGATAAATTTCAGGTGGCAGGCTAGATACGCTCATTGTGTCCCTTTTCCTTTTTTTTCCCTCCCCCCTTTTATCTGCGAGCTCTTGGTCGAGTGCCAAGTGGAATCAAAGCATTGAGCAGCAGAGGAAGCGGAGGAGAGTGTGTCAGTTTGTGAACAGTCTGAGTTTGAGCTCCTCCAAAGTTGAGATTTAGTTTTAGAGTTGGGGTTAAAATGTGTTTAATTTAGGCTTCGTGCATTTTCTACTCTTTCACAACCTCCGCCTTTCTCCCCCTCCCTCCCTCAATTCCTGTCTTTCTGTCATTCTCATGCATCAGGGGCACCACATGGCCTCCTGCATGCCATTTGTGTTACTTTCTTGAGTTATTGCGAGTAGCACGAGTGTCGAGGCGAACAGAAGGGAACAAAGACAGTGAGATGAACCCCTCATCGATCTTCGTATTGAGAACATCTGCCCCAAACCTGAGGGGGGTTAGCAGACTAAGTGGAAGTGGTGGGAAGTTGCAAGCAAACCAAGCAAACCAGAGTTTAGGTACAAGCCGATGTCTTGCGTACAACTAACAATGCAACAGTTAGTAGTTTACGCTCTGTCTCTTTATGAAGTACACCCGTTCAACTTGTAATTAACACAAATATCTAATCAGCCAATCACATGGCAGCAACTCAGTGCATTTAGGCAGGTAGACGTGGCCAATATGACCTGCTGAATTTCAAACTGAGCATAAAGATAAAGAAGGAAGGTGATTTAAGTAGCGTGGCATTGTTGTTGATCTGAGTTTTTTTAGAAACTGCTGATCTGCTGGGAAATTCCCACACAACCATCTCCAGGGTTTACAGAGGATGGTCAGAAAAAGAGAAAATATCCAATGAGCAGCAGCTCTCTGAGTGAAAATGTCTTGTTAGGGTTAGAGGACAAAGGTCAGGATGCTTTGAGCTGGCAGGAAGGCCCTAAATAACCACTTATTACAATCAAAGTATGCAGAAGAGCATCTCTGAATGCACAACACCTCAAACCTTGAACGGGATGGGCTACAGAAGCAGAAGACCACACTGGGTGTCACTTCTGTCAGCTAAAATCAACAAAGTGAGGATGCAATTCACCCAGGCACTCCAAAATTAGACAACAGAAGATTTAAAAAAAAAACAAATTCTTCCATTAACCTACATTAACCTTTACGATAAAACAAATAAGAGTCAATATATTAAAGAAGACATACAAGTATGGAAGTCTGTGACAAACTCGCATTTAAACCACTCAAACAAAAAAGTCTTTTTTTCTACAGCTCAGCTTGTTTCCTCACATAAACTGCTCATTTATATCTTATTCCAGAGGCTACAGTGAAGTATGTTCAAACACAAATATTTAAAGTCACATCTGATGTCAGTAACTTAGAATAAAAGGCGTGCAAATTCACAGATCTGTCTTTTAGACAATTATACATAAAACCCACCGTGGAGGAGGCGGAGGAGGGGGGAGCGATCCAACTCTGCGCCCATGGGAGCAGATATCAGACCACAATCCAGCGTAGCCACAAAAAAGATTAGTTTTTCAGCATGAAAGGGTTTAATGGTTGTAAATTCTGTGGACAAACTTCATGAACCCATCTTTGGAAGCTGTCACAGCTCTTCTGCAAAGCATAAGGAAACTACCATAAGCACAATTAGAAAAGGCATTTTGAAGGAAAGCGGGTTGTCTGGAGAAGCGAGTTAAACCACTTCATCAAAGAATAACTCCTGGAATGCATTGAAATCACAGATTGATGATATCTAGGAGTGTAACAGTATCCAGTGGAGGGGTTTTCTTTTAACTGCCAGCTGCTGAAGTTTTGCGGTGCAGCTGTTATTAAATAAATGTCCCATCCTAAGCTCCGTATCAGGATGGCGTGAAGATCAAACGCAGGGGGCCCGTTTGAAACCTGCCTTAATTATAATAGGAGGAGAGCCCAAGTTCAAATATTTATCAAATCGTAATCCTGACGCTGTATCCGCTTCACACGAGACGAGCACTCTGATGGACCTGACAGCTTCCCTCTCACCCAGGCGCCGGACGGGAGCATGTGCAGTCTGAGCGCAGCCACATGTGGGGCTGATTATGAGGGGCCGAGTGTTTACGGTGGACCCAGATGTTGGGTGTTTAACATGGCATGGGCTGAGCGGTGAGTTTTGACAGCTCGTGGTTCAGCTCGACCTACACTTTGGTTGTCGGGCCGCTGAGACAAAATGTCAAACACGCAGATAAGGGCCAAGTAAATGTGATTACAGCAATTCGGCTTCGCCGCTGCCCGGCCAATCTGTCCAGCGTCGGTCAACACCTCTCCTGTGTTTGGAGGGAAACATCCAAGGCTGAAGGGCTTCCTGAAAACCACCCACTGGTTAAAGTAAAATGGATGGATGAATAAATAGACGAGTAATATATTAAAGGAGGGATCGTGCAAGTGTGATTAGCTTGACACATATTAGTAGATGAATGAAAGAGTGTTGGGAGGCAAGGAAAGAAGCATAGGATGAAAGGCAGAGAAACTGATGAATGAAAGAGTGCGTGCACCGATCGACAGATGAGAAAAGCAAAAGGCAAGAAAGACAAAATATAAAGAAAGAGTTGGAAGTGTGTCATTAGCTTCTGGATACATGAAGCAAGGAATGAATACAAGATTTCTAGAAGCGCACAACTCCAGGGCTGGAAAATAAACCTAATGTGGAAGTGCTCAAAACTGCAGTTCCTCTCATGGCCACTAGAAGCTGCTTTCAAAAGTGACTCAGTCTCCATAGATGCCCAAGTTAAAACTTTACAGCAAAATTAGCATGTCTACAACCTGTCACATTAACAATAAACTCCTTTACAACAACCACCCATCCAACCATTACCTTCCACTGGTCCGAGTTAGTGTCATGCTAACGGCAGTCTAAGCGGGGGACATATTTCTCCCCAGCCACAGTTTCCAGTTCCTCCTGAGGAATCCTATGGTGTCTCCTCCCAGAACACCTCCAAAGGTGACATCTCAACCAGACGCCCAAACCACCTCAACTGGCTACTTTTCCCCCAATTATGGACAGCTTACTGTACTGATGGGTCTCCCATCACAAACTGATCACAGGGGAGGGACCAGGTAAAGACTCATTTGTAAAACCCTAAACGGAGGGTTAAGAGCAGGGTAACCTCACCTGGAAGCAGGAAATCGGGGTCCTCTTTTGAAGCCAGGGCCAGTAGGGAAGCTCGAAGGTGAGCATCTGTTGGTAAGGCTGTCTTCATTGGGCTTGGCCTGCCTAACCTTGAAAAAATAAAAAAGAACATGGCTCCACCACCATGTGGGCATACCAACATGGGGCCTGGGCATGTAGACTCTCAGCAGATTCTTTAAATTCTTTAAATTTTTTTAAATGTTTTGGTAAATTTTTAAATAACCTACTAAATTTTACATGTGCATTTGATTTCACTGACAAGTGGATGCTAACACAGATGACTGGAGCTAATTCCATTTCTCATGGAGCTTCCAGGGACATTGGTGCCTTTTTTGCAGTCGTTTGACAAATAATAGATCGTGCTGTGTGGTTAATTGTACAAACATCCTGTCTGAGAGGTCTGCGCTCCAGTTTTTAACATTTTTTATTTATTTATTTACTTTTTTTTGTATTGCACTAGTCAGCAGTCACACACTGTCTGTGGATCTACCCTGCTAACAAAGCTTAGCTCACTGGCCGCTTTCTGGCCCCAAGATGGCATTGACTAATATGCTTCACAAACATTGTGATGTCAGAGAGGCCACATCCCTCTTTAATACACAGTTTATGAATTTATTCATTTGAATAGCAGAAAGAGGGACTGGATGGATGAATGATTTTGCAGATGCAAAGAAGCAATGACGGGGAGAATGGTGGATGGATGGAAAAAGGGAACAAAGAAAGTCAAAAAAAGTTTAATAAACTGTGGGCAGTGATGTAGGTGGGAAGGACGGAGAGAGGGGGTGACAGAAGGAAATGAACCTGCTGACAAATAAATGAGTGAATGAACAGACAAATTAATTGGGGGGCAAAAAGAGGATGATTGTAAACTAGTTTCTGGCTGTTAATCAGCTTCATATGTGAGATGCTTATACCAATCTGTATCGGTGGTGGCATAACCAAAGGCCTAGTGCTCCCAGAGCAGTCATTCAAGTTGATTGGCCAGTCGCTGACCCGTTCAGAGTTAGTATCCACCACTCAGTCAGGAGTTTACTAAGCAGCATTTGCTCCATGCAGTAGCTATTTTTTAACTGTGCATCCCAAATATTTAACATGTAAGGAAAGGTACGTGGCTACTAACAAAAAGAGTAGCTTCAACGCTTTACTTAATAATTGACCACCAATAACCACCTTTATTCTTTAGCACAGTCTGAACTCTCTTAGGCAGCTTTCTTGTCATTTCTTTAAGTAGTCTTCAGGAATAGTTCTCCAGGTTTCTTGAAGGACATTCAAAGTTCTTCTTTGGTTGTTTCCTCCTTTTGTTCTGTTCTCTGTCATCATGATTCCACACTGCTCTGGGGAGGCCAATCCATGACTGATAGTGTTTCACTGTGTGTTTTTCTATCCAGGTATGATTTTACTGCATTGGCAGTGTGTTTGGGATCATTGTCATGATGGAAAATGAAGCTATTGCCAATCAGATGCTTTCCAGATGGTATTGCATGGTGGATTAAAGCCTGATGGTATGGCCTGTGTTCATAATTCACCAATTTTGACAAGATCTCCAACATCACTGACTGAAATCCAGCTCAAACCATGACAGACCCTCCACCATGTTTTACAGATGGCTGTAGACACTCAGTGCTGTATCTCTCTCCTGACCTCCTTTATATGTACTGACAATGATTTGAACTAAAGATTTTGATTAATCACTCCATAAAACCTGTTGCCACCAATTTCATCCCTTCAGTTAGACGCCTTTATTATGGTTGAGTAATTTATGGGCTAGCATTAAAGTAAAAAGAAAATACATTCTTCTTCTTTATTACAGCAGAAATGAAGAAGTTTTAAAAAGTTTTGCCTCACCACTGCAGCCAACACATTTCAACAGGATCGACTTTTTCTTTCTTTCTTCAAACCAACTCCTTCTTTGTAGCAGTTGGTTTGTAGACAAGTCTCCCTCTTCATGTAAACTACTCGGTTGCTATTGTGATTAAAGCAATCATAAGGAGCATTCATCAGGTTTCAGAGCTCATCACAGCACAGAAACAGCTTTAGTGCAGGTTACAAATGATCTTCTTATGGCCTCTGACAGTGGACTCATCTCTGTGCTTGTCTTGCTAGACCTCAGTGCAGCGTTCGATACTGTCGACCATAATATTCTATTAGAGCGATTAGAGCATGTTGTAGGTATTACAGGTACTGCGCTGCAGTGGTTTGTATCATATTTATCTAATAGACTCCAATTTGTGCATGTAAATGGAGAGTCCTCTTCACACACTATGGTCAATTATGGAGTTCCACAGGGTTCAGTGCTAGGACCAATTCTGTTTACATTATACATGCTTCCCCTAGGCAGTATCATTAGAAGACATAGTATACATTTTCACTGCTATGCAGATGACACCCAACTCTATCTGTCCATGAAGCCAGATAACACACACCAATTAGTTAAACTGCAGGAATGTCTTAAAGACATAAAGACCTGG